>BGPR01019249.1:613-29611 GCA_013235015.1 Araneus ventricosus
TTTAAAATCTAGGATAGAAATGGAATCTAGGATATAGTTTTAAAATCGAGGATAGAAATGGAATCTAGGATATAGTTTTAAAATCTAGGATAGAAATGGAATCTAGGATATAGTTTTAAAATCGAGGATAGGAATGGAATCTAGGATATATTTTTAAAATCTAGGATAGAAATGGCATATAGGATATTGTTTTAAACATCTAGGATAGAAATGGCATATAGGATATCGTTTTAAACATCTAGGATAGAAATGGCATATAGGATATTGTAATAAACATAAACTAAATCTGAAGTAATTTTGCGACTAGTATATAATTAGGAGTTTAATAGAAAAATAGATTGAATTAAATTTTAATTTTAAAAAAATATTAATTAAAACTTACGCATTTTTTGAATACTTTAAACTCTCTGTTATTCTTTAAATCAACAAATGTATGAGAAGGACCACATTCTCTAAGGAAAATCTTCAAGAACTAAGAAAAATGCGTTCCTCTATAAATTAATAACATTTTAAGTAATTAAATTAATACCAGGTCATTTTCTCCCAAATGAATGATGGAAAAATTGAAATACTTTATCCTGCCTTCAGGTCAAAACCAATTAAGCTTTTTACGCTTCCGAAGGTAATCGAGCGTTTATTTTAGTTTCTTCTAACAAAATTACAAAACTTTTATAAAACTGCTTGATTCTTTGGCCCTTAATTAATTATTTCTTAAGCTGTCATTTTTACGTACCCTACTTTGTTCGTATTTTGTAGTGCGTACTTCAGTATAATTGGTCCAAACAAAGTTATCTTTTTATTTAGAACAAGTATATTTATCTTTAAGTTTTGGCTATTGACGCATATCCACAAAGTCAAGAGAGTTTAAATGTTTTTCTATCAAAAATGAAAAAATGTGCATAATTACCTGATCTTTTTTCCTTTTAAAAAATTAGATGATAAACTTCAGAAGAAAGGAAAGATCGATAAGACTTAATATTTAAAAATATAATAGTTGAGTTTTTAACTTTTCTAATTATTCTCTTTTTAACTCTTGAACAACTCTCAGTATCTATTATTTCAAACTAAATTTTTATTAACCTTAATTTATAGGGATGTTATAATTAAATATCGCCTATTAATAAAGCCCTAGAGTCGGTTCCAGACATCAAAGAGAGGAGACAAGATTTCACTAGTCTGTGGAGTAAGTGTTGTGCTCTGTGAAATCAGGAGTGAAAAAAAAGAAGGAAAAAAAAAGTTCAAACTTTCATCAATGGGTGACTATATCAATATCTGAGGTGATCTTCTCAGATTTTTCTTTTTTTACTACCGGAACTAAATTGAATGGTTCATTTCGTCAATCGGTGGAGCTACACCAATATCTGGGGTGATCTTTGCAGATTTTTCTTTTTTCACTACCGGAACTAAATTGAATGGTTCATTCCAGTTTTTTTTTTTTTTAATTTCACTAGCATGTAAAACAAGTGATGAGCTCTGTGGAGGATAAGGAGGAACTGAGGGATAAGGAAAAAAATGTTGAAACTTTCGTCAATCGGTGGAGCTACACCAATATCCGGGGTGATCTTTGCAGATTTTTTTTATTACCGGAGCTAAATTGAATGGTTCATTTGAGCTTTTTTAAACTTAACTAATTCAGTTCTTTACATAAGAGTTCAAAATGCCGTTTCTGCGCAAAATGCTACATCTAATCATCCTACTTTTTCTTTTATAGAGGAGCACATCACTTGTTCTGCATTCTAGTGAAATTTTGTTTCGTTTGAAGCTATAGAGCCAGCTCTAGAGCTTTCTTAATAGATGAACTTTACTTATAACAACCCTGTACGTATTCTAGTATAGAATTTGTTGCATTTAAAAATACGTCATTAATTATATTTATGCATATCAACTCTAATTTAATGCAATTTATATTTATTCTTTTTCATTCTAATTTGCAATATAATATTCTTGATAGCTTTGATTGTCTTCCTTTTCCAATGAGTTTTAAAAATTTGTGTCCAGAAAACTTTTTAGATGTTGGCTCAGAATTTGTATTGATCAAGGAAAAAACTCCTTTTATGTTATGATTTTTAATGAAATCAAATCGAATAAATTATATTTTTATATTAATTATGTTTAGTAATTGGAATTTATCTAAAAACTGATGAAATTGTTTGTTCATTTACAGCTAGAATTTATAGGAGTTTAAATTAGACACAAATAAAGAAATCTCATTGCAAATTGTAGTATTAAATGAATAAACATATATGGGCTTGGTATTCTTTAGATCTATAAACGCTCTTAGAAAATAAGTGAAAAAAGGTTTGGATTTCTGATTGAAGCTATTTACTCACGCAGTTTGCAGACAATCCATTAGTTTTAGAAATAAAACCGAACATTAAATTTTTATGAAAAGAAGAATCAAAATATCTGTTAAAACTTATCTAGAGAAACGTTTCAAAATAAGTGTTCATCAAAGTCTAGAAAACATTTCTAATCATTTTCCCATTTGCTTCTAATTCAGGATTATTCAGGATAAAATCAATTACTTTCATAAGTACTATGTGGATTAAAACAAACAATTTAATGGCATTTCCCCCGTCATCAATCAAAATAAAATGTCATAGAATGCCATCATCTAAATGCAAAAACAAAAATGTCAATCAAATTAAAATTTTCATAAAGAAATTACGATAACTATTGATAGAGAACCATATTCGAAAATTATTCTTCGAATTCCATGTAAACCATTTATTTTCGTCATGAAGCCTTGAAATATGACTTACAATAACTCTATAGACACTATCTATCATCTAAAATGTTAAGATAACATGATTACTCTTCAATTGAAATGTTGAATTTGGAATAAACATTTTTTTTTTCATTTAGTGTTGTAACTCTTTTCCCTTGTTTCTACACACCCGACAAAGTTGATGACATTATATATATATGAATTAAAAGGGAAAAAATTAATATAAAGGAAAAAAGAGCGATAAATAAGATCAAACCAAGGAAGGGACAAGAAAACGATATAATAAAAGTAATAATAATAAAAAGCAAAACAGTTTTACACAAGTGACAGATTTTCTAATGAGTAGAAATAAATTATTTATATTTCCAAGTGTGAGCAAACACTTCAAAACGAAAGAAAAAGAACTTTGTGCTGATAAATGCAAATCAGGACGACTGGCTAGTCCTTTGCTGAAATGCGAAGTTTTTTCTGTAGAATTTTCCAGCATTTTTGAACAAGCAGGCACCAAAAAAAATATTCTCTATGTTTTGAATTTCACTTGCATAACAGTCACACACGTTAATAGTCCTTTCCATGGAACATTTTTAAATGTTTTTGGAATATAAATTGATCGTGGATAGTTTCTCAGTACCTCCTTACCTCATTTAAAGGGTTTCATGATAAATATTCTTTAATTATTCACCAGAGATAACATCTTTACTACTATACTCCTAAATTTCGAATACTGTCTTTCAGTTCTGCTGTTTGAAATCGAAATGTGGACTCTTCAAAAAGAAAGAAGAAGAAAAAGGAACTCTTCCATTTATTCTCACTCTAAAAGCTGTGTCTTTTATCTGGCAAAATGCTTTATTCTTTCTTTGCATTGTGTACATTTGCTCTATGATTTCTCAACACGGAATAAACATACATGGAGATTTGATTGACGAAAAAATCCCACATCTACACGTCCGAGTTTCTTACTCTCTGCTACGAGTTTTGTGAAGATCTTATGAAAAAATGTGTTAATATGACAGGCTGAGAAGAAAGGGGGATAGTGGGCAAATGCAATATGCGAGAAAATCGTGTTTAAAGTTTTGCCAGTTCCATGCCGATTCCATGTAAAAAGCAGGTTTTCAACGTGTAAACATCGTCGAAATTTTCAAATAAATATTGTTGCTCTAACTCCATTTCTTCCCAGCCGGTGCGATTTCATTTGTTTTTTGTTTTTTACAAACAAATATCTACTTTCGAATCCACTTCTGGGGTGAAAAAAAATTTTTCATGGCTTAGTACTGTGTCCATGTGAAAGAGAATATTTTGAAGGCATAGAAACCGTAAGAAGCCTAAAATTGACTTCCTGACTACTAACTTCTTTTCTTCACAGTTCGTCCCAAACATTTGTTAATAAATGCTAGAATTCATATTTATATTTAATTTCATTTGTAGTTAGTTTATTTTTATTGCTTTGATTTATTATTTGCCATCGATTACAAATGTATTCTTGAACTTTAAACTGCTTATAAAGTGATGCAATTTTTTTCGTGATGATGAAAATGAATACTCAACTAATAACTCACCAAGTTTTAACATAAATTAAAATTTATGAAGTATTTTCCAAAGGCAATGCTACAATTTCGTAAACTTCATGTTTTTGTTGTTGTATTAGTCGTTGTTTACTATGAAATGATGAAGCGTCTGTCTTTTTCTTAGAAAATCAGAACTATGGTCGCATCTTTCACTAAAATTAAAAGACAAGTGGTGAAGATAAAAGTTTCATTAAATTCAGAGTTCTTTATTTAAGACAATGAGTTATTTGTTTGCTTAAAATAATCTGCGAGTTCTGTTGTGGATAAAAATATAATATTATTGCCTAATTGTGTCGCTTTTTCCTTACTTGAATTTCGCTGAAATTTCTAATTAGAAACCGAATAGATCGCGACATGTAGGGTAGACCGGGGCTAGTTTGGCCGTTTTTTTTTTAAGAATTTTCTTTATAAAAGGGAATTCAAAATTTTCAAAATTTTTTAAGCTGACACTATTAGTGAACCTTCAGAAATAATTCGCCATAGTAAAATTTGAATATATTAACTATCAGTATTAATTTAAAACCTCAAACTGACACCAAGTCGCTTGGCCCAACCTGCCCCGACTGCGGGGTAAGTTGAGCCTCTACTAACATGAAGCGACTATCACAATACTTTCTTCAATATTATTATACTTTATTAATTTAAGTAATATAGTTATAATTAATAATAGTAATTATCCACATTATGTGTATTATATACAAATTTTGTGCATTTCTATTCAATTGAAACTGAGATACAGCTTTTATGGCCATCGTCAAATAGTATTGTGTAATTATAATCAAAATGGAGTCAGAATGGTTTTTTATAACAAGTGTCTTGCATAATAAATCTGGTACAGCTCCATCCCACATATTCAGAGAGATTTGTATAACGCACATCCTGAAAAATCTTGTGTAGCAGCGCGGGCCAACGTGCCCCATGCGAAATCGCCCAACTAGCCACATATCGTCATTTTTGTTTCTCATGAGCGTAGGGATTTATTCTGGAAGCATTCGATAAGCAAACAAGCCCTAAAGTAACATTGAATAATAATCTTTCTAAATATTATTTGTAAAAATGGGAATTATAATTTATAAGCAAAGAAAAATCGATTATTCATAAGTGAGAGAATATACTCAGCTTAGCAAAAATTAGAAAATTCTGGCTGGTTCTATAATGAATGTTGCTTCTTCAATAACGCTGATGTGGAAGAAGAAAGGCGGGATAATACACACTTGTCTGGAATGGTAGCGTTAAATACTGAAAAGTATTACAAATATCGCGATTGGCCCAACGTGCCCCTATGACCAACTAGGCTCGGTCTACCCTAGTATTATTTTAAATGCTTTTTCATATATTCATATTAAGCGTATTCATTATTTTTTAGATAATCTTTTAAATCTTTCTAATCTTTTATATGTATGAAAAATTACATAAAGGAACTTCTGTTTTGGTACTACTAAAATGTTTTGATCGTGTTCTTTTTAAAGAATTATTTAATACTTCAATGTTTGCCTATAGATTTTGTAGTGTCAGTAAAAACATAACTATAGCCTTTTCTAAGAAAAAGAGATAACTCACCTGCATCTCTTTTTTTAAATAAACGGCTTTGTACATATTTATCCCCAGACAGTTGTTTTTGCCTTTCAGGACACACCAAAATCATAAATTAGTTTTTTATAAGAAAAGTGACCAGTTACAACATAATTTACTGAAGCGCAATCTTCTCATTTATTATTCTAAGTTCATTTGTGCAATAAACTTCATCCACATTGATAATTTAAATTTAGTATAGTTATAGAGGACATTTATATACTTAAGCAACGGAATAAACTGTAACTCACAAAAGTATCATAATAATTTTTACGATACGCCGCTGAGACTGAGGGAGCTCTTTCTTTCATGAATAATCCTCTTTGCTGTGGATATGAATATTTAAGTAAGAAATAAACTGAGATTTTTTACTTTCTCACATAAAAGGCATACATAGAAAATCTATTATCATCGCAAAACATTTGTCCTTAAGAGCCTGTGAAAGATGGTAGAGAGCAATCAAAATGCGAATGAGCATCGAATCTGCCTACTATACATACACGGAATCCATCCGCGATTTTCAGCATGCGGCATTCGGTTTTGATTCCGCCAAAATAGGAGTGAAAGGAATGGAGAAAAAGGAGAGTTTTATTTTTTATTAAGCACTACCAGTACGCGCACGGCGTTGCCCGTGGAATCAGAACTTCAACAAAATGAGGGGGAAAAAAACGCCCACAATGACACGAAAAAGTTTTGAAAATAAAATCAGAACAAAAGATACATATTATCGATTTCCCCGCTTATTTTTCTTCGCAATAATGACATTTTAACTGTAGAAAAACAGTGCAGAGTACGCTAATCCGAAACATTATTAAAAAAACGTGAAAATGATTATTATACAGCAAGCAAATATACAAGACAAATAATCATGTTAAAACACTGCCGAAAATAATAATCAAAGTGATTCATTTGAAGGTTATGACGTATCCTACGGCCTGTCTGTCAGCCAATGAAATTGCAATAATGCGTGTTGGGAAGGCTCCGGAGAAACTTCAGCCGGAGAATGCTCGCTATTGAAAAATCTCTTTGAACTGACCAGAAAAAAATTGATTTAAAAAAACGGAAAGCGATATTTTAATCGTTATAGTTTTAAAACCGACAGAAACGTTCCAGTCATAAGGTGTAAAAAGTTTAAATTGATAACGTTATTAGAACGTCGGATGCGAAAATTTTAAGAAATCTGAACAAAAAATTACCATAAAAGTGACTATTTTTCAAAACTTTCCCAAAATTTAGTAAATTACATTAGACGTTCAGAACAAACCTCTTTAGAACGGAAATCTAATACTCTTTCCAATGGTATTTGTTTTTTTGTACAATTATTCAAAATCATGCTTTTGAGAAATTAGTGCGAAAAATCACCTAAAACAACACAAATCATTACATAAAAATAATTCTACATTAAATTTTAAAATTCCGGATTCGAGTTGCATTCAGTTACCATTACGACTATCTGTGTGCTAAATTTCATGGCCGTAAGTGCGATAGATTCGTCTGGACATCGCGCGCACACACACATTGCCTTTCATAAGTATAGAGAAAAAGGACTATTTTTTAAAAATTTCTCAAAATTCATTGAATTAAGTTAGAAGTTCAAAACAAACTTCATTAGAACGGACATCGTTTGTTCTTTTCGATAATGTATCTATTTTTTTCTTACCATTATCAGAAAAAATGTAATGCGAAAATATACATCGTAAATGACCAAAAATAACACAAATTAAATGAAAAATCTTATAGATTAAATTTTATAAATCGAATGTGAGCCGTCTCTTGTGCTTTCCGATCTGCAATTTACTGTCCAGAAGATTGTTAACGAACTGAATTGAGGAAAATTGTCTTAGGATGCGAATATCACAAAACATTTGGGCGTTAGAAACTTGAATGAAGGAATCCTCCCAAAGTCCTGCATTCAGCAGTGATTGTCTGCAAGTTTCTTATTGTAATTCAATCACGACGGTAGATCACCTTCTGTGTTCACGAGGGTTAGCTCACTGTGAGATATTTTTGATCTTGAAATGCAAAATGATCTTTCGAGGGCGACGCTGGGGCAATTGAAGACGATGGAACTTGAAACGACAAGGCATTTGAAGAACCCCGCATCTGAGTTTGTAGTGCGCTGACGCGCAGTTAATACATGGGAGAAATTAATAAATTAAATTATATTTCGGGAACGATTTAGGCATATTTAAATTCAAAGAAAAAGTTCAGAATCACAAACATCAAGCTTTATTCATCCGTATCGTTTTATTAACAACAACTCTATTGTTGCTAAACTTCTCAACAACAAAGATAATTTTATACTTAGAGAGAGCTGCTACAAGTTCTTACAAGGAAGTTTTGAACAATGGATACGGAAGCGGAACTAGTGTATTACCCCAAATGGGTAGTAGTTAGAAGCATAAAAGTTCGATGGAAGTTGAATTTTATTTAATGAAGTGTTTATAACTGTTCGTGTATTTATTGATCAGACTACATATTTGAGTTGAAAGACTACATAAATGAAATATTTGGATAAGTTTGATCAGAATCTCTTCTTCGTAGTTCGTTCGTCATTGCTGTCCAATAAACCGACATGTAATGTTTCATCGCGTGTGAAGGCAAGCACGTGGAGCACTTGTGAAACTAAAAAAATATTTGCTTTTGTATTATTTCTCTGTTTTCATTGCTTTTTTCTGTGTCTTAATCCAGTGTTCTTCGAGCTGCAGATACTATTCCAATGCTGTTCATAGTGTTTCACTATGTCAATTAATTAGCAATGTATAAAAGCCTATGTTTCCGATTGAAATTTTCTCGTTACAACCGCAGCTGAAAGCTAGTTTTTTGGTCTGTGTTCCTGTTCTCACTTTTAAAGAGCATTTTGAAATACCTATAGCCTAAATTTTATCCTGTAGCCTCATTTGTGCACATCTGCGGCCTCTAGGAGATATTATATCGGCATAGTTGTTTCATGATCACACTTTGTTTTATTTTATATCATTTTTATTAAGGTATCCGACTGCGTTAGGAGAACTATTTTACTTAAAAATGATATTTAAAGTAACATTTTTGCATTTTTTACACAAGTTATCCGACTACGTCCGGAGACTAATTTTACTTAAAATGATATATAAAGCAATATTTTCACAATTGTAAATGTTATTTAATCTAAAAATTTATAAGACATGCAAAGAATAAAGATAAGACATACACGAAAGAATACAAACATCAAATCTTATTTCTCTTTTCTATGCGAATTATTTACACTTCTTTTCATGCATTAAAAAAAATCGCAATTAAATGTCCCCTTTTATCAGTATTAACAGAATTTCAAATAAATGTCCGCTCTTATCAGTAACAACGTAATTGTAATTAAGTGTCTGATTTATCAGTATTAACAAAATTGTAATTAAGTGTCTGATTTATCAGTATTAACAAAATTGTAATTAAATTATTCAAATGTTTTAATGGTGTCAAACTCGCCATTGGTTCGCCCAAACATTTAAACTATTAAAATATCTTGAAACGGAATGAAAAAATAAAAATTCTCACATGCACGTATTTTCTTATAACTTCTTGGAATCTTCATGCCAAATTCGAAGAAAATCGAATAACGCGATTAATCGTGACAGCATAACAACAAATTTACAGACAGACGAAATGCTGAACGGTCGAGCTGAAACAGAGACCTCGCTTCGCTTGGTCAACAGCACTTTTCATTTTAGTCAACAAAATGAAATTAACGTGCTGAGAATTTCTAATGAAATTTTGATTGATTACTACTTAAAACATACACAAGCAATTTAAAAAAAGAATTGAAAATAACATTCATTACCAAAAGTCAAATCAGTTTGGAATCTTCAGCATCTATGCCGCTTCTCTGGTATTACATGCCTTCCTCAATGGACTAGAATTTCTTTTTCGATTTCTAAATTTCATTCAAAGTCAAACCTATGTCGATTAAAACAAAATGGTGGTACTTTAATGTCGGATAACGAGACTGTATTACATATATTCAGCTATATAATTCCCAAAAAATATTTTCTTATCTCTGTCAAAATGAAACCCAATTTTATTTGATATCATGCTATGTTTGCACTAGTCTTTTACTGTGTGAGAAATAAGTATTTTTTTCTAAATGAAAAATTAAATTATTTGAAACTTACAGAAAGAAAAAAAATGTTAAAGATTATTTGAAAATATAATTTTTTCCCTCTTGAATAAAAGAAATGCTCTACTCAGATGAAAAGATTTAAAAGACCCGTACTGGATATTACAAAAAATTCGTAGTTATTTGGAAAAATAAATATTTAAGGAGTTTTTCGAAATTTTTTTTGATTTTAATTAAAGTTTTTATATGAATACAGACGAAAATTTGGGCAACTTGTTACTGATTAAACAGAAGAAATCAATACTTAAACTTAATGAAATTTTAAGCAACGAAAACACATATATCTTTAATGATTAATATTCATTATGAAAGGATTATAATTTTTTTCAAATAGAATAAAAAATGTAAGTCCCATGAGATTTAGCGTTTGCATAAGAAGTTTTTATACTATGTATAAATTTAGATAATTATATAATTTTCACCTCTCATTAATAATAATTATCAAGTTAAAAACGGGATTTCTTATTCTTTTTTTATATGAATCGCTTAAAGTTTTCCTTTTGGTAATGAATAATAATTTATGAAATCTCACTTAATATTATGCATTTATTTAATGTATTAACAAGAAATGTCTTTTCTTTATCATTAACAGTTGTAAGGGTGGGTATTAAAGTTAAAATTAATTCATAAAAATGGTGTATTTAAAAATTCTTTAATTCCATGTTTGTACGAAGTTTTTGCTATGTAATCTATATATGAGTGGATTTATATAAATATTCAAAGACTTTCGTTTTTAAAATCAGGTTCATTGCTGCGATTTCATCAACATAAGAAAAGGAAATCAACAACTTTTTACAAAAGAAGTATAAGAATTTTTACTAGATTACACAATAAAAATAATTCTTTAATATAATGATTAACTGATCATTTGATATCATGATAGATCTGTCTAATGTAGAAATGCATGTCTAATGTATGTGTCTGAAATGTAGTTTTGTGCAGTATACTGAAGTAGTGGGGCCCGTCAACCCCAAAAATAAAAAAACAATTAGTTCTACAAAATTCAGAGGCTGTTCGCACATTTTTCAGACGATTTTGTTACGCTGTAGGCAAAATTCGTCTACGTAGAAGGTTGTTGATCTTTGAACATTTGTAAGAACCTACCACAGGTAGTTTATTCCTGTAAGCCAATAATAAAGCGAAGCCAATTGTCAAGCCAATAATACAGAGAATCAAGACTGTCGGTCCCAGTCTCGCACGGAGCCTAGATACTCTTCGTCGCTAATGTGAATTTCTTTATGAAATTTAAATTATTGTTCAGCAAAGGATTCGGAAACCCTCCGCGCTTTTGCGCATGCGCCGGGCGGAGTTATTTTCATTAAAATAGGGTGAAAGTGAAAAATGGAAGGGTGATGTTCACATTTTACTGACCGTAATTTAACAAAGAACTCAGGAAATGCGCTTAAATGACTCATTGCCTGACACCCCTTTCCGGTGTAAAATCGTTCAAAAGTGGTAGTTTCGGAATCCGTTGCTGAACCGTGCAATTCTGATAGTATACACGACTTTTTACAACCTGGACCCAACACAACAGCCCAGCTTTCTAGAGGGACTGCAACTGTAATACATCGATGTATAAACCTGTTTAAATTTGATGCTTAGTTTTATTCTTTTGATCTAAATGTTTGCATTCTTATATATAAAATGTAGTTTTTTTTCTCTTGCTTTTTTCAATAAAGTTTCGCGCATACCCAGCCAACCGACAAGGAGTCTTCCCACCTCCGAGTTCGAGGGAATGCTGCGTTGTAATGTTGAGCTTTGAAGCACCGATAAGAACATGCAAGTGCCTTTTTGTTTTTATTTCTTTACTAGCAAATTACCTGTTGGCATGTCGTGAGTGTAATTTGCAGAGTAACGCAGGTACCAGGCAGTTTAAAATACAAAATAGCTTTAATCCAGTTTACTTAAAAAAAGACATGCTGCTGCCTTGCAGCTTACACACTCATGACAGCCATCCATTCGACTGCTATACTGCTACTTGACTTAAAAACATAAATGAACAATATACATAGATTGTAACAACCAATCAACTTCGACTAGTGCCGTAACTTCGTCTACGTCATGAAAATTAAACAATGAGATGCTTTCATTCAGTGACTGAACAAGTTCATTTGAATTCCAACAGTTGCCCGGTCATTTTCTTATCAAAACTTTGTGATGGAGAGGAAAATTTTTAAAAAACTGCGAGTACTTTGTTATATATGTGATTTATAAACCACACCCGCAATTAATGCGTTAAGTATAGTAGAGAAGGGGGCACCTAATTGCATAGTAAATGTGAAACAAACACAAATAAAAGTGCGTGACCAGCAGCCAACGTGCGAAAATATTATACATATAGCAAGAAGATGAGGTTTACATTATAAAACAATATAAATATACTTGTATCTCAAAGTATTTGTTTTCCTGCTAGAAAATCGAAAATGTGTTGTGATGCGATTATCTGCAAATGCATGACCACAAAGAGGTGTGCTTAGAAAAATCGATTTTATATGAAATTATCCCGAAGTCAGCACAATATGCGATTTAGTTCCTGTAAGAACATTGAACTTATTTTAATCTTATTACACTCACAAAATATTATTTTAAAATATTAAATGTCATATAACTTGAAAATATGAAAAATTACGATATTTTTCATTAAGGAAAGTATCGTAAAAATATAATACTACCCAGGAATAAGTAAAAAAAATGCATAAAAATTATCAAATGCATAATGCTTACATATATATTTTAATATTATAATAATAAATATTATAATTCAATATCTAAACAATGAAAACCATTTCATACTTGCACTCCTAATTTGTTTAATACCTATTTCAGTTATCTTTCATTTGTCAGTCTCCGTAGCAATCGTATTTAAATCTTACCAATTTAAATTATGAATTAGTAAGACAGTCGACCATATATTCGTCTTCATAAAATTTTTATTTCATTCAACTTTTTTTCTTCGTTTAATAATGTTTAACAACTATCATTTTGTTGCCATTCTGCGTAAAATAAATTTCAAATAAACAAATATAATAAAGTGAAACCTATATATAGCAATACTATTTGTAACGAATAAATATACCTTTAGCGAAATTTCTTGGCGCCAAATCTGGTACTAAATTTCATCAAAATCGCCCAAGCCGCCAAAATCGCCAAGCGAGTCAATCGGTCCATTTGTTACATATATTTTTAACATATGTAGTTACCGAGGTATAGATTATCTCCCATACAATGTTTTTTGTGGCGTTTTGGCGTGTGAATCAAATTCCTTCCTGAGTCCACAATGAGAGGAACGTAGTCATACGTTAAAATAATGTCAAATTCCCATCAATAGATGGTCTAGAGGTATTGCCATTACATTTGGCCAAGACAAAAAAATGGCACCCTCCTAGAAGGGTGGCTATATTGTTTTTCTCGTTTTCATTACTTGTATTGTCCATCTTATATAAGAAAAGGAATATGTAATCTTTTTATGGTTTCCTTTATTTGCTTTCGCATTGCCACTTCGTCTAGTGGAAATATTTGATACGTTTATATTACATGTAATATCCTGGAAAATTGATTGAATTAACCTTCCAGCGGGCGCGCATTTGTAAGACATACTTGAATTCTTCCTCGTATTACATATTTATATCGTTATTTTATATATTTAAGTGCAATTTTACTTCTAAAATCTTTCTTTACTATTAGGCTAATAAATACAGATAACATGAATAAAAGTTGCATTTATTTGTGTAAAATAACACGATATATATATGTGATATTTTAATTTTTTAACTTTCCTAAATAATCTTAACGGTACCTTATTTTAAATACTTCTACTTTCATCATAATTAACGCACTACAACTTTCTTTTCATATCACGAGTTTCTGAAGGGGAATTCCCTTTCCTGGGTTCTTAAGCGTTCTCCGCATTCATTTCTGCCCTTTTTTCACGCCAGCATGTAAGCTTTCAACAACAACGCTCCGCGCGGGCGTAACCTTCTGAATACTGGTCGTGGAGCTACGTAAAAATTAAATACTTTAACTATGAAGAATTAACGTAATGCCTGAATAAAAGAAGATTTGAGCAAAAATGGTCTCTTCCTTGATGACAATGGACTGCCTTTCACCTTTTTAAAGCCTGATCTTATATATATATGTAATACGATGCACCATATGTCGTAAAATTTGACTAAGCTCGCCCGCTGGAAGGTTGGTTAATTACCATTTTTCAATTTTAAAGTGATGTAAAGTTATTTTTATCGGATACAAGTTCCCGAAGGTATTACCGGATAATATTAAATGATTCTTATGGATATCAATTAAGAACATTAGCGTGCATAACACAAGGCAAAATTGGGTTTTAAATTAATTAATGTGTTTCCATGTTATTAACAATATATTATTGTTTGTTCTTATTTTAGTAAATTATCATTGTGAAATTCAATGAGAATACGAAAAATTTTCGCATAATAACAGAAAGGAGTTAAATTCTGAAAGTAACAAATAGCACTGTATTCCATCATTAGATAGGATTATTTCATTTTTCTAAAGTATGCAATTTTTCTTAATGAGGAATTTATTTTACCTTTAAATTAAAAATTATGGTAATTTCCAATGTCATAATTATGAACGTTTATTATTCTTTTGCATTTTTAAAAGAAGAAAATTTAATTTTGATAAATTGTTATCTAAAATCTTTGTTTCTTAACATCTCAGTGTAGATGTTTAATTTCCAATGTATTTTTCTTTCTTTTGAAAGGGCTTTGGTTCAAAGTAGATTTCACAGCATGAGCATTGTGACGAAAATAATCTCTATTAAAAAATCAAAAAGTCTTATGAACCTCGGTATGATCCCCGGTTTAAAATTATGAGTTCCGTCATAAATAAAACCTCGTTTAGAGTTACAACAGTCAGTTAAACTAAGCTATAAACATGTATATAAACCATTACATTATAGAAACTAATGTGTCATGAAATTATATCGATCAGTTGATAATAATTTAGAATTCAACAAGTTTTTGGTATTTTGTTATACTTCATTCCAAAATATCATGATTTTAACAAGAGATAATTAAGAATAAATAGAAAAAATACTTTTACTTTCCTGGACTTATTACGAGGAGATCCTTTTGCGCTTCAAGAATCCCGAATACATTTACCAACTTATACGGGGCCGTTCAAATATTACGTAAGCACCCAAAGGGGGGGGGGGTTGCGATTTGCTTATTTTTGGGGCCGGGGGGGGGGCGGGAGTATGAGTGATGCTTACGTAAGACATTAAAATCACTTTATTTCCGAAAATCTCTTGTAACTTGCACAAATAATTTAATTACAAAATTAAACTTGAAGAAAAAAGTTAAATTTGGCAAAAGAAAATTAAACTTGATTTTTGTAAGCTTAAATTTGAAATTGTAAGGAAATTAAACTTACATTTTTTTTTATTTTAAGCCGAGTTAGAATTTTTTATTTGAATTAAGTCCTAAAATTTTTAAAATTAGATTATTACTGTTATACGTTTTGTAAAAAAAAGAACGGGGGGGGGGGGGGTTGCAGTTTGCTTACGTAATTATAAAAGGGTGGTTTGAGATTTGCTTATTTTTGCTTACAAGGGGGGAGGAGGAGTCAAAAAATACCAAAAACATGCTTACGTAATATTTGAACGGCCCCTATATCATTTTCCAGTTCTTTGCAAAAAAATGGAGAGGAATGGAATCTACATAAAATTATATTGAGAGACTGACCGTTAATAAACCAATTTAAGGGGTTGTCCCAAAATTTGAAACAGATCTGCAATTGGAAGGATAAAAACATAACCCATTTTTTTTCAAATCTCGTTCGTTGCAATTTTTGTATCACGTTGAAAGATACACGAATGGACAGATAGACACGAATCCCGTCCAAAATTTGGTAGATATCTACAATTTGAATATAAAAGCAGCATACCTAAAATTCATTCATCTAGCTAGTTTTCAAAGAAAGATAAACGCCATTCTAAAAATTTTTTTCCAAATCCGGGAGGTCTAAATCGCATAGAAGTATCAAAATCTAGAAAACATTCTTTCTGTCGATTAAAATACTTTGTTTCGGCATACTTCAGATACGCGAAAGAGAAAAGAATTAAGATTATTTCGGTATAACTTTGGCACTTGAGGAAGTTTTCGCAAAGATCAATTTTACCCTTTTAAAAAGTAACTATAAAACCAAAAAATATTTTGTATAAAAAGACTGAGAATAAGTATGAAACTCAGGATTCAAATAAAAAAATATATTTTTCCCCCAGTAAACAGTAAACAGAATGTCAAAAACCTGAAAATATTGATTTAATACAATAATCGACTTTAAATTCGTTGTCTACAACGAATCAGAAGCTTATCTTAAATCGATAAAACTGGGCAAAGAAAATCTTTAGATCTCAAGATAAGAAGAAATATGTATTGTTTATTCTCCAAAAGTTTCCCTCTAAGATTTACAAAAATTTAAGACATAAAAAACATTGTTTTATAAAGAAAAGTCTTCACAAAAATCCATCAGATACCAAACATTCCCCTAAATCTCACTTAGGAGTAAAATAAAATAGTTTGTTAGAGGAAATATTAATTACTTGAATTAAAATGCATGGAAGACAGAAAAAAATCAAAATCTTTCATTCTTAAAAGCAAGATGAGGATTTGGAAGTGCTTGTTTTCCTCCTTACCAAAGAAATATTAAGAAAGAAGAAAAACTTCTTATATGTTTAGAACTTAAAATTCTCAACACATTTGTTTACAAAATTTTCCCGCCCACAAGCCAGAAGACGAAGATAAATTCAGTTTGTTCCGAGACAAAAGAAAATGAAAATTTCATCCCCTCCACCATTTCCTCATCCGATTTCGTAAGGGTTGGTTTAGTTTAGTTACATTAACGTCCGGTTTTTGGAGAAAAACGAGAGCTCTTTCGGGACGGAACTCGTAATTTTTGAACCACGGTCAGATGACGAGGACGAAGCTCGAGCTGGTACTCCAGCTCCAAACTTCCGCACCACGTCAACGGGAGGACCTTTGACCCTATGTATGATTTAACATGCAGCACTCACAATACGTGACGGGTTTTCAGTGGTTTCGAACCTGCAACCCTCTGGCTCCGGCACCTTACCATTAGGCCACTACGGCCTCTTTCGTGAGGGTTCGAGCTAGGAAGACGTAAGAGTGTAGAAGAGAATGTTACTGATGAGAACTTCTAAGAACGTATCACATGCGTAGCATGATGTTTCGTCTGTCTTGATTCGTCTGCTTTGATATTATTTAAAAAAATTACGATTAATAATAGGAACAATAACTGGGACACAAAATATCTATTTAATATCGTCTCATTGCGCTTGTGTATAAACGCAGTAATTGGGACAAGGTAAAGCATTGCTGTAATATATATTTTAAAATGATTTATAATTAGAGAAAGAATTATGAGGAAACGAAGTTGGCATCAATGGAAAGTTAATTTTTCGAATTTTAAAGTCGTTTAAAAACAGTTTATGTGCATTAATAGTGTCCGGCGGTACTGGGGGAAAACTTTAATTTTTAGATTAATTTTTAATTCAAACCCTAAATAAAATTTTTAAAAACCCTTTCTTAGTTAGCATCATCTACTCAAGAAGTAACTACGAGCCAAATTTTGTAGCTCTTGGTCCAACGGTCTGTAACGGTTTTGAATCAATTTTGCATCACGCAAGTTATAGACAGTATCCAGCTTATTAACTTTATAATGTTAAAAACAGTCGAAGTTAGGGTTTGAAAATCACTTTTCAGCCCATAACTTCTAAAAATTTGCAGCTATCGAAAAACTTTGAAATAAAAGTTGATCGTTATGATGAGGCAACAATTCGCCTAATTTGAATTATCGTTCTAAATTCATAAGACAGTTATGAGGAATTGAAAATTTCAACACCCCCCACTATTTCCAACCATTTTGAATTGAATGGCCTATCTACGAACTCGGCCGAGGTTTCCAACCTACCTGCAATGTATATGTAGGCAGGTCATTCAGGACAACTCCACACCACGTAAATTCATCCAATACCCCACCCGCACCTACTTTTATACGCCACTTTTATTCCCGGCAATCCAAATTGAGCGATAGATATTGAGAGTTGGATATCCATCCTTCCGCTCCACTCAGCTTCAATTTTGTCGGTTTTTCGTATTGAAGATCTGTTTAAGCGTGGAGTGGTCGTGAATACTCAATCTAACTATAAAAGTTTATGTATACCATCTATAACGCGCCGCTATGTTATGGCAACCCTTTCGCCAGATTGGGGAGAATTTTGGTCGCCAATATTCATTTCACTCCGAGACGTAGCCTAGTTATGGCGTAGCAGTTTAAGATGTATTGATGGTATTTTGTGTATTCTGTCTTAAGTGTTAAATATTTTCTGTGATGTGTCCCATATTAAATAGTTTATAAATATACTATAACGAACATAGAATGTCGCTTCCCGGCAATGTTAGTCTTATGGTTGGGAACATAGTTTTACAGGGGTAATTATGGAAAGTATGTAATGCTTGGCAGCGTCCGGGCCTGGACTCCTCACCTTGGCAACAAAACGAAGATTCCCGAAAATGAGATTATTTTCTCGATATATCTATTAGGGGCCGAGATCCGGATACCTCCATGTGACGTCACGGCCTGTAGGGGAGACTATAAATAGCATCGTGCTCAGATCACACGGTAGAGTTTGATCGACTTGGAACTTGTTGAATCGTCTTTGGATTTTGAGCGTGTTGATCGACTGGGATTGTTCTTGGGATAGTTAGTATCCGTAGTGCGAGCTAGTAAGCTCATAGACGCCATGCGGTACTGAAAGTGCTGTTACTGTTATTAATTAGTGATTTGCTGTTTGATTTTGTTGCAAATTTGTGCAAGTGCTGTTTTTCCCTTTACCTGTGCTTCGTGTTTTTCGGAGTATTCCTGAATAAAGCGTCTTTCTCCATTATCCTGCTTCTTGAACTGTTTACAGAGTACACACACAGGACAATTTTTGTAACAATACTGAGGCTGAAAAGTAAAGTCTTCATTTCTTGTCTCCGATTCTACTAAGCTATTTTAGTTAAATCATGAAATAGAGAAAACGAACGAGGCCTGACACCATCAGTAAACTTTCTCTACTTAACTAAGATTATAAATGTGCACCAGAAATTGGGACAAAATTTATTTCGAGATGTAAGCCCGACTTTTGGATAGAAGAAGTATAATAATAAGCTTACCGATAAATTTTATTTATCACAGTTTATTTAATAGTAACAGTAACCTACACAACTGATATTTGATTTTGGCTGCAAAGCTATTAATAAGGTATATAACACGCATTCATACCCTCAATTTAACTAATATGAAAGTGTTATGAATAAAACAGAAACAAGTTTACTCGACTTCGAAGTCAAGATCCCGTTACATCTCTGAATACATGTTCTGTGCATTCCAGTTAAAAAGATTCACAATTTTAGCTGAGGCATCATATCTTCCTGTGCAATTCATCGTTTTCTATTACCTTCATTCAAAGTTCAGGTAATTTTATAATCCATCTTTGTAAAAGGCTTAGTCATTTTACTTGAAAAAGTTCTCAGCGTCAATTTTGATATATTTCAAAGAACCAATGTTTTTATCGTTGAGGAATTTTCTACCGGGTGAAACAAATAATAATATTATTGTAAGATATCTACGTTACATTCTTTAACTTTTCTTTACATGCCTTATTATTAGGCATTCAAAAAGCTAGTCTTTTATTTTATCTCTGTGCATAAGGCCGCACTGTACATCATTAAAATTTTAAAATTTCCAGATAAAATATAGCCATAGCTCTTTATTCAAAATAGGTTTAAAAAATGGTCCGCTCCATTAAAGGAGAACGTGAGAGCAAAAAATTACGATACACAGATGTTACAATTGAAAAATAAAAATTACTTTCGGCAATTTGTTGTTTGGAGACAAAAATGTCGCCAAGACAAATAAATGAAACAAATGCAGATCACCACGCAAACAACCAGACTAAGCTAAAAAACTAGTCAAGAAAAAGTCGCCAAGGGAAAAGAGATTATGGCGATCCGAACTGGCGCCAGTTCTGAAATTGGAAAACACACACACACACACACACACACAGATGAAAAAAGAAACTAACAGTTCTAATTTGTACTAGATGTCTTCGACTTCGATGTATTAGACTTTCTGAAATCAAAAGAATTTAACTTCTGCCGTTTAAATAAATAAACTTCTGCCAACAGCAGAACAACAATGCATTCAAAATCCTTTGTCAACATTTTAAAAATGGATGGTTAATTAATTTGTTGTCATGAAAAGTTTGCCCGCAAGCTTTTAAAGTATCTTGAATCGAGGAATTAATACTCAGAATCTTTTATTTTTTATCTTCAAGGCTCTGAATGTCTAAATTTAACCGCAAGTTTCGGTGGAGTGTGTTCAGATCGATAAACCCTGAAAACTCAATTGCGTGTTTGCTTAATGTGTTTTGTGATGGATAGGCGAGCATGATGTTTTCTTTCACAGAATCGATTGTAAATAACGCTGCTGATCTTCTGCAAAACAAATCAAACAAAGCTTTCTCGTGTACAATTAATTGTCAAGCATTTGCAAAATAAAAATAAAACTTTTTTTAAGGCAGTGAGTTGGTTCTTGGATTTGTGTCAAAAAACGGTTTAAAGTTCGATTTACTTTTCCCAAATAGGTGAATTTCTGTTTCGAAAAAAATATGGCTATGTTGTAATAAGTAATATCATCATGAATATTTCGCTCAAATTTATAAAATTTTTTAGTGCATATTTTAAGCAAAATCCTTCATCCGAAAATACTAAGAAATACATCTACATTTCAAAGTTAATAAGAAATTTCAGATATATTTCCATTGTTTACGGAATTAATTTTGTGTAATAAATTATAGTTTAAGAAATACGATGTTGTTGTTTCAAATATATCAATTCGTTTTCTGAATGAAGATATTTGTATTTTTGAAATTAGTCTTGTCCTTTGGACGTGGAAAGGAAACGTTTATGCTAACTGTTGTGATTTTAAGATGACAGGCAGCGTATTTTGGACGAATGAATTGGTGGAACTTTATGAAAACCTTTTTATTCTGCATTTAGCATGCACATTCATAATACTTTAGCTGATATATATGTTACCGTTAAAGTATATAATGCAGTTATTTCATAGAATACCTAGTTATTCCATGAAATAACTGATCGTATCCGTTAAAGTGTGTAATATGTTATTAATTTGACACTTTAACTAGTTATTCTATGAAATAACTAGGTATTCTACAAATTAACTATTGAGAGACAGTTAATGTGTAAAATAAACAATTTATCTAAAATGAAATTAAACTAATGATAGACAATTAAAATGAAAAAGAAGCAATTTATCTAATTTATGCAGCGTATAAATGGTATTTATGGAAACGTACAATAAAATCATTTGTTAGAACAAGGATTACTAAAATGACACTTGGAATTACAAAGAACATTATTTCTAAAACAAAAACATTTTTTGTTGACACACTGGGTTTTACACGAACATTTTTTAAATCCCTGACCAGTACCTAAACTTTGAGCTGTAGCAACCGACCGGAGCGATATTTCTACATCCGGTACTTCTTTAACGGGCTGCAGATCGTTATTCTATGAAATAACTAGTTAAACCATGAAATACAAGAGAGTTTTACACTTTAACGGACACGATCAGTTATTTCATGGAATAACTAGGTATTCTATGAAATAACGGATTTCATACTGTAACGGTAACATATACATATTTACAACATGACACAGAAGATTTGATGCATCGTCATATTGATAGCTCTATAGATTCGATAATAATAATGTTAACGTTGCCAGTTCTAAATTGTTAATAAGAGAAAGATTAAATATAGTCTAGATGTTCAATTCAGTTCTCATTGGAAGAATATAATTCTAACGGATTCAGATCTTGTTCACGTTACGTACATCACATATTTCGCGTTTGGAATGCGTTGTGTATCTTGTAAAAGGAAAAAGACGCTACTCCACTGCGCATAGACGCGACGTATGCAGTTACTTGTGTCAAATATAATGTCGAAATATGGCGTTCCCGTAAATTATTTATATTGTTTACATGAAAAAAATTGTGTGCTTTTCGTCTTTTAATGCTAATCTGAATGTTGATTCATATCTGTATCATTCATTTACAGATATGAATGCCTCTTTTATTAATTTAATATCATGAAGTAGGCCATTTTTTTCATAAACATGAATAGTCGCGTGATGGCAGATAGCCTTAAACAACTGATCAGAATTATACTGGAGATTTATTATCGGCAGGTGCAACCTAAAATATCCGCTGAAAAATTATGAAAATTGGAATTACAGTAATTTCCACTCTATGGTTCATCATCCCTCTCTTGAAAAAAAGAATATGGCCACCCTTCTAGGAGGGCGGCATTTTTTTTTTGTCTTGACCGAATTGGAACGGCAATACTTCTAGACCATCTATTGATGGTAATTTGTCATTATTTTTTAAGCAGATTGAAACGAATTTTGAAATGAATATTTTTCTAAATTAGGGGATAATACCCTTTGTTGCTAAAAATCCAAAATCCTCGTATCTCTCAGAGATACAATTGAAGAATCAAGAATGGTTGCCCCTGGATTCAGCTTTTTTATAACCAAAAAGTGGTTTAGGCCGAGGAGAAGCATATTCTTTTTGATGCTTGGCTGTGTTATTGTGTATGTTATTAATGGCTATTGAATATATAATTTATACTGGCTCCCCACTAAATTCCTGAGTAGCACCTCAATTTTAGAAAGCGACTTAAGTCGTAAAAGTAGCATCAGTAGTCGTAATAGTAGTCTACTTCACTAGACAGTGAAGTAGCTATGCGTTGCGTGATGAGACCATTTACCGTGTTAAATTGCGGCAAAATTCTGAGTTCATATTTGTTTAATATATATCTCATCGATTTGTGAGATGTAATTAATATAAATAAAGAGAATAGAATATTAACCAAAACATTTTATTATCAGCTGTTTCGAAATTCTCCATATCATAATGTTGACATTCCTTATAATCACAGATTTTATAAATAGGCTGTTGCCACTTAATATAATTATTGACATAAACCTAACAACCCTTTCCTTTTGTAAACAAAATTTGTAGACCTCATTTATGTAGTGGTACTTACGTATTAACGCCACCGAGGCTACAGATTTGGCGGTTTTTGTACTTACGTATTAACGCCAATTTGGCGGTTTTTAAGTGCCGCCAACGCCACCGGAGCTACAGATTTGGCGGTTTTTAAGTGCCGCCAACGCCACCGGAGCTACAGATTTGGCGGTTTTTAAGTGCCGCCAATTTGGCGGTTTTTGGGAACAAGATTGCTCTTTATTGGCGCATTACCGCCAATTTGTAGCCTCGGTGGCGTTAATACGTAAGTACCTATGTAGTTCCATAAAATTGCTAATTGTACTTAAATCTGCTAATAATGAATACAGTTCACATTTAGTCTTTATATCTTTTTGGAGTCTGAATCACTCGTCTGGATCTTGCCATTCTAGGCATATTTCCCTCTATATTACTTTGCTGCCACTCCACTGTTTTCAGATTCCTTCATCACTGACGGCTCTTCTTCTTGTCTTACATTCTGTGTTGTGTCTTCATTATATTCCTCTCATAAGATGTTACCATCATCATTGCTACTTGCTTGCTTTAGCCAGTTTTTATTTCTGCGAATTGTCTTGTCTTCTGTATCTATTTCAAACGGTCTTGAATTGTATACTCCCACAACTGTTTCTCTCTTCCACTTGCTATCCCCTTTTTATGTTGTTGGTACTCGTACAGAAACTTTTCCAATTTCTAATTCAAGTAGTTGTTACGAATTTCTGTCATAATATTTCTTAGCTTCTTTCCTTTTCAAATCTATTTTCTCTGTAACAGAATGTTGAACTTGTGGTCTTAGTAGCTTGTCACAAGTTGGTAAAAGTTATCTAGTTTTTCGAGACATCAGTCATTGAACAGGACTAGAATCCATGCTGACAGTTGGAGTATTTCGTCAATTTAAGATACTGAGCCATATATCACGTTTATCTTTAATGGATTTTATGATAAAAGAGATTAACATTTTTACTTTCTCGTATATGAAGTATACAAAGAGAAAGTATTGTAATCGTCAAAAAATTCGAACTCGAGATTTTGACGGATCTCCACGTTTTAGACTTCCCTGAGTCCGAAAAACACAGTTTTGGAATTATGTCTGTGTGTCTGTCTGTGTGTGTGTGTCTGTCTGTGAACACGATAACTCGAAAACTATTAGAGCTACTGGGATGAAATTTGGTATATGGTCTTTAAACTTAATTTGTAGGTTTCTATCAAATTTTGGACCAAAATTTGATAGAAACCTACCTATTTGATCCGTCAAAGGGAAGTCTGTCTTTCTGTATGTTCGAGGTCATGCGAACTCTATAACTCAAAAACTTGAAAAGCCAGATGGATAAAATTTCATACACAATTTTATCGTCATGAATGTAGGTCCGTATAAAATTTTGGGCCAAATCCGTCAACGGGCTGACTGTCTGTCGGTCTGTATAATCGCATACTTGTTTAACTCCATACGCATGCGTAGTGGTAGAAATGCCTGTGCAAAGAAGGGACACTCCGAAAACTTGGCAGTTTGCAAAAACCAATTCTGGCGTCGAGATTTTGTAAGGAAGCAAACATTTAGGGCGTCTCGTTTTACTGGCGTACTGGAAGCAATCGCTGCGCATGCGCAAGCTATTCTCCTCTTTTCTTCTCCGCACACGGAACTCAAATTGCTAGAGTTTGATTTAAAAAAAAATAAATATTGCGAAGTTTTAATACATACGCATCTTTTTGAATATGATTATTCACCTCAATATTTTACTATCACTATAATCTACAATGAAAAACCTTCTGATAGTCATTGCATTCTGGGTTACAGTCGGTTCGAACTTTTTATCAACGCAGGGGGAAAAGAAATGACAAATGTTTGAAAAGTATACGAGAAAGTTTAGGGGAGGCCACTCCCGCTGGTTGCTTCTTTAAAAGAAAAGCTTGCATGCTCCTTATTGTACAGAAACACAAATTCACAAATTTAATATAATTATTAGAATTTGCAATTTTAAACAGTATTTCATAATAATAAGCAAACAAATTAAATGAGCATAAGCTATTGTTATGAAATTGAAATCGCATAATATTATATCAAAGATGAAATATAGGATTAATTCATCATTGACATATAAATAGACATATCAAATATTTCCAGAAGGCAAACTTCACTGCATTTGAATATATGTAACTCTCTGTACAAAAATATATACTACTAAACATGAATAGGCTTACATTTCATTGTATGTTTTAAGATAGTTTCTAAATATAGTTTTCATATCTTGAAAACCTTTCGATAAACTTGATATTTTCTGAATAGAGGCGAGATGCTGAAATTTCCCCAGAGCAAGCTAGGATCTTGAAAAGGTCTGAAAAAAATCCAGTTTCTAATTGGACGGCAATCATAGAATTTTCTATATTTGCTTTAATTTAAATCTGAAGTGAATAATCTATTCATCATTCTATAATAGTTTATCATAGCACAGCTTTTGAGGCCTCGGTGGCCTAGTGGTAAGGTCTCGGCTTTGGAGCCAGAGGTTTCCAGGTTCGATACCCGATTCCACTGAAGATCCTCCGTGTGTGGGGCCTGTTGCACGCTAAATTATACGTAATGGCCAAACTTCCCCCCGTTGGTGCGGCGTGGAAGTTTGGAGAGGGGGTGCCAACTCAGGCGTCGTCATCTGACCGTGGTTCAAAATTGCGAGGTACGTCCCAAAATAACCCTCGTGTTGCTTCGAAATGGGACGTTAATATAACTAAACTAAACCCATAGTACAGATTGTTGCAGGGCGAGCACGGAATCTTTCACTTGATTACAGAATATCTTTAGAAAAATCTCACTACGTTCATACAATAAACTGATTTTTCATGTACTGAGTTTTGTTGAATGTTATTTCTTGTGAAACCTTATGCAGTTTGGAGTATGATGATTTAGTTTAGTTATATTAACGTCCTGTTCTGAAGCAACACGTGGGCTATTTTAGAACGGACCTCGTAATTTTGAACCGCGCCCAGATGAAGAGGACGACACCTGAGCTGGCAACCCCTCTCCAAACTTCCACGCCACACCAACGTGAGGACGCTTGACCACTACATATGATTTAACGTGCAACAGGCACCATATACGGCGAATCTTCAGTGGAATCGTGTTTCGACCCTGGAACACTTCGCCCCTAAGCCGATATCCTACCACTCCGCGGCCTCTTGGAGTAGGATGAAAAGAAAAGAATATTATTGTTCATAAAATTGAATTAAATGCATTATTGCTAGTTAACTGTAAAAAATATTATGTTCTGGCTTCAAAACCCATTTAAATGCAAAATTAAGATTACAATCAAGCATGTCATATTTCGAAAAATAACTAGTAATGTAATAAATCAAAATCCCTACCTAGATGAATAAAAACTGAATAAAATTTGAACCGGAGCTCAAAAATGAAAGACAGTCAATGTGGATAATCGGTTATTGTGGATAATGCATAATTATCGCCGATTATCCATAATAACTGAACAAACCAGTTGAAATAAATAATTTATGAGAATTTATCACATTAGCCGGTTATTAAGAATTATTACCAATGAAGTTTGGTCGATGTGATTAATTACATTGGCATGTGATCTCATTGAGAAAACTTCATTGATAAGTGTGATGAATTAAGCAAAATTATTCTCACATTCAATTCCCGCTGTTAACGAGCCATAGGATGTTTTTAAAAAAATCTGCCCGTGCCCACTTTAGACGCCGCAGGCATCGCAAAAGCGGTTGAAATTCTACATTTGAAACAGGAGATAGTGCAAAGAGAACCCACAAATACATTGAAGATTTAGCTTTAAGTTTTTAATCTGAAACTGTGACCAACTAGCCTCAAATTTTCAAATAAAAAAAATCCAA
Organism: Araneus ventricosus; assembly: GCA_013235015.1. NCBI lineage: Eukaryota > Metazoa > Arthropoda > Arachnida > Araneae > Araneidae > Araneus > Araneus ventricosus. The sequence continues at coordinate 27,636 of BGPR01019249.1, forward strand.
AGTAGATTTCAAACGAAAATAATTACATTGACCAATCTTTATTGGTGATAAATTCTAATAAATTATTCACTTTAGCCGTCTTATTGGTTATTATGAATAATCGCCGGTGATTATCCCCTATAACCGATTATTCACATTGACCATAACATACATACCAAGAATCGGATATTTCGATTTTTTAAATACAGGTTGAGGTTTTTTCTAAGATTTCTCGAACAGCGAAGAGTATCAAATGTGCGTTTTGTAACGTTTTCGCTTCAGAACTGTTTGCGATTTTAAGCAATAGTTGATATAAATGATCCTTGTGGTCTAATACATTGAAGGTTAAACCATAAAAAAGGAAAAAGATTGGGTGGGCTTCGGATTTGGCCGAAATGTTGGTCACAGTATCCAAACTAATGCAAGTGGCCTATTAGGATAATTTACGTTGTATTCATTCAAACAGAAATTCACAGAAAGGGTGCTTATGTGTTACGGTATCCGGAATTTCATTTGCCTGGTCCGCTGTGGTTTTAAGATTTCTTATGGATAGACAGTCAACGAATTCTTTAACATGTATAGTTCAAAATTTGATACAGATGTATTACTACAATTTAAGGAACAGCTTTGATTAACGGCATCACTTGCGATAAGCTTGTATTGGCGACTTTTTGTCGCCTAACCGAACATCGTATCGTTAAGTCGCCAAAACAAAATATCGCCAATGGGGTCCTATATTGACGTTGTTGAAAAAAGTCGCCAAAACAAAATTATCGCCAGTGATGCCATAAATCAAAGCTATGCCCAATTTAATTGATAAAATAATGTGCCAAATTACATCAGCCCAGATTGTGGCATTTTTGAGTTTCTGTGTTCACATTCATATGAATTCAGTGTAATGGAATTTATCCAAAATTTGATACAGATCTACAGGTTTGGTGTGAAAATTCCTGATGAAATTTCATGTATCTAACTCGTTTCGAATTCTAGCTATCATATTTACTCACACAGACATCATTCCAAAATAATATCAAATAAATTTTAATTCCTCTCAATTGTTAATAACATGACCCATACATTTCCTTAGCGCAATTGTTTAAAATTAATTTCACTTTCTGATGAGCAGACGCTCAGTTAGCTTAAGGGCATGGTACTATCCCGTCGCCAAGTTCACGACACTTTCGCCAACCGTTTGGTCTTTACAGTTTTAAATCCATATTTAGCAGTTATCGCTTGAAAAAATAGCGACAGCGCCGTTTTCTTAAGCCTAACCGAATTTTCTCTCCTCTTGACTTTTTTGAATTACTTGATCCAAGGCAAAAATATATGTAGAACTAATGCTTAAATTTCTGTCACTTTAAACAATTTGTTTTATTATTCGTTTTGAAATAAAAACGGTTCGCGGAATATATATATATATATATATATATATTTTGTATTTTCGAGATTAGTAAATGTGCTCTTATTTTGTCGCCTAGTCAAAATATAAGGATTTATTTGGCAACGAAGTTGGCGATATGGCTATATTTACGGGATTGAAAGAATTATGAAATTAAATGGATGCTCAATTTCATACCTTTTTTCTCTTTAAAAAAGAAGTATAATTTTTATAATTTTTCTTGAAATATTTAATGAATGCTTATGATTAAATTTCTTATAACCTGTTGAAGACATTTACTCATAGATAACAAAAATTTCAAAGATTACTTTATTTTAAGATCAGCAAGTCAAGATTTCCATTTTAAAGCTTGTTTTTCAGATTTCATTTTCTTTGTAGATTTTGATACCAATGCCAGTGAAGATTCAATAGTTCCTTCCTCTGAATCTGAATGATTTGTTGCAAAATTAAATTCATTCATGAACTTTTCTATTGGATTTATTAGAAAATCCTTACTGTCTGTTGAAAATTTAAAAATAGGAGGTTTCATAATGGAGCCCAAGTTATTCTTCAGTATTGTAGAGCGTTTTCTTTCTTCTACTTCAGATTCCGTCAAAGG
>BGPR01019250.1:0-16816 GCA_013235015.1 Araneus ventricosus
GGATTCCATTAAATAACATATACTCAGTAAAAAAATGAGTTTCCGTCTTATGAACAATTCTATATTTAAATTAACTGAAGTATATTGTGAAACGTAATTTTGTAATTAAGTCTATTAAAACTGTCTAAAGTTTAATTTTTAATATGTATCGAAATACGGTTCTAATTTGTCAATATTATGAAACGAAAAGTAGAAATATGAAAATCCTTATAAGATTTCTATGTTAACATACTACTTAGTTTTACCAAATTAGTGACGGTCGTTAACAACTTTGGTTTCATACTCTTCAATAATAATAATAATAACTAATTTTAACCTGAAAAGTTCGGATTAAATAAAAAAACATAAGTTTTATTGCATTTTTCACACAACTGCTTTATGGTAAAAAGTTATGTTTAAAAAAATTTATCGCATTTCATACGAAATATTATTCTGAAAATCGTCAATATAAGTATTATGAAAAAGCTCACAGTAATACGCTTCAGATCCTGCCGAGTAGTTTCAGAACATATCTTTGTTTTACGACAAAGGAGTTGAGTGCGTGCAAAAAATCATTAAAACATTTTTAGGTAAATACTATCAATAGATAGTAATATGTTTCAAAGAAAATTTGCTTAAAGAAACTTCTTTCAATTGTATAGCAATTCGTTTAGCAAATATGCTACATAAACGTCCTAAACACGAAAATGATGTCGTTTTCGATAATAACCTCAAACAAGGGAAATTAAAGAATCTAGAATAGTCTAGTAACATTAGTTATAGAATATTCGAGTGGTATTATTTTAAAAATTTCTAGAATAAATAGTAATAACTGTCCAAAAAAAGCCTTTTTTGTAATTCTTTGTCTTTCCAATCCAATCCGCAGAAAAGAATGAAATATGTAGACTAATTCCATTGAGGTTCCTGCTTTTATTAACTGTATAACTATATACAGAATGCAGATTATTATTTTATAAAATGACTTAAAAAAATAAATGATTGGAGATAATTGGGTTATTCTTACGCAACAGAAGCATTAAATTCGTAAGCTCTGGAATTTTTTGTTCGTCTTAAATGGAATTTAGGTCAAAATAAACAGCAGAGAAGATTTTTTCATGAGTCTGCCCTCGTTATTGTATTGCTAATATATTTTTGAGAATCAGACGCTTTTATATTTCAAAAGAAAAAAATTCTTTTGCTGTCTGAAACAAATGTAGCATAAAAGATTCAGATTAGTAGTTCCATTTGTTTCAAACTTTAATTTTAAAGTAAGCATCATTTCAAAGTTATAATTGATTTTTTTCATACACAATCGTTCTAAACTTCATAATGAAAATTTCAAAAGTAAAAAAGTTATCCAATTCTATATAATAATTATGTACAAGGATTTAGAAATCTTTCTTGGCACATTTGAATTACAAATCCGTCCATTTCAATATATAATAAAAAAGTATGTAACAGAAGAATGGAGTTCTTGTTAATCAGAGTATATATTATAATGACATATATTAGAAAATACTATAAAAATCGACAAATTGCAGTAGCAATATGCATGATATATTTATACATGAATATATTTTACATGACAGGAACAAAATGGTTGTTTAAAATGTTTTTTTAAAAGCTGATATTGGTTCTTTTTAAAATTATATTTCCTAAAAATATGATTATCATTGTTTCAGATATTTTCTATCTTTAATCAGCTTCGAATTTATGGTCTAAAAATGCATCACATGATAATGGGCTGTGTTTTTTTGTAGCTGATTCTAAATAGACAGGATGAATAGCTGATGTAAAATAAACACGCACACACCCGAAAAAAGGAATAGACAATGGTATTAGCCTTGCAAAATATCAAATCTTCTTAGAATTCTTGATGTGATGTTCTGTTATTCATAAACCATTTCCTAAGCTTTCTATTCTTTTGGGATCTCAAAGAATTTTGTAAAATTTTTGAAGTTGATATCATTTTGCATATCGTTTTTTTCTGATTAGAAGGATAATTTCTTCTAAGTTTGAGGCATTTTCACTCGAATGTATCATAAGTTATATATCTTTGTAAAAAGTTTTTAGCATGTACTCTGTTTTCAAAGATAAGTTACTTTCGCTCCAGTAAGATATTTTTTAAATGATATATTATGCATAATTTTATATTTACTCGCCAAGGCGATGAAAAAATATACATGTTTATATGCCGAATAATAAAAATGATAGCAAATGTTATATTATTCTAATTTTTAACTCATAGTTCTATCAAATGTTCTCTTATAAGATAAATGCTGTAACCGTCAAAGTGTTTATCAAAATTGTAATCGATAAAAATAAAATTTTCTGCGATAATTTAATGTTTTTAATTGGCAAATGAAGTATAAAATCATTTGACAATGCTCATTACAGAATATTTCATTTTTATTTATTTACAAGTATAATTTTTCTTCGTGCATCGGGTTTCTCTATATTAGTGAAGCTCTTTATGAGCGAGAATTTTTTTGTGCTTATCAAGTCGATTATTATTCAACAGCCAGCTATTAATTTATAATTTTATTTGGTAAAAAATGAAATATGACCAAATTTATGTTTTAGAAGAAATTTCGAAGCATTAATGTTAAAACATTTTACAGAAAGTTGTCTTTTTATTGTAATTTCACAATTAGTTTTGTATCTCAAATAAAGAGCCAGAATTCTCTTATTTTATTATTTTCAGTATCATTGCATAATTAAAAATAATGTAACTATACTCCTCTTGCAATATTAGTAAATTTAGATTAATATTTCATAGATTTATTCACAATTCTAAAAATTCAAAAATAATCGCAATTAATCTTATAGAACAAAAATGAAATATCTAAATTTTTAACTACATGGTATTGTAATATTTTTCTTCTTAAAAATAATTCAATTCTTCTAACAAGAGTTCATTGAATAGTTTTCAAAATCTGCAACAGAAAAATAATTAAGTCATGCTTTATTAAATTTCAGACGGAAATAAAATTAAAATAATCTAATTACTTAAGTAAGGATGCGTGCATTTATTTCGATTTTTGTTGAATTGCATAGGCAATGATTTGAATTTCTGCTTTTGTCGCTCGTTGATTAAAAATTAACATGCAAATCGAAAATCCAAAATTCAGTTGGAAGTATTCTAAAAATTAGTTAAAAGTAACTAAAAAAATCATGTCATACGTCATTTTAAAAACTAATTAAATTATAATAATAATTAAAAATTAATTAAGCATTCTGCAAGCTTTTGGAAAGTGATTAGGGATTATTTCCTGACTTATTTTGCAAGAAAATGCAGTGTCTATATTTAGTTCTGTACAAAAATTTGTCATCTCGTTGAAATTGAGCTTAGTAATTTTTTAATGTGTCTGAAGTTCCAGTTAATATTGTTTTCTTGTTGTTGAAATTGAGCTTAATAATATTTTTATAGAAATATATCACAAGTTAAGCATATATTTGTATTTTTAAAAGGATTTATTCCAATCAACAAATTAAATTTGTGTAAAGGATGTGTAAGATAGGTTTACTTCTTTTCCTCACTAATAGTAGAGATGTTACAAGTCTTTCAACCTGCTTAAGGTATGATAGAGATGCAAATCATGAAGATTAGTCTCCCTGCTCGGATCTAATCTGTCTATTTCCACTTAACTTGCAGATAGTTTTAATTTAATATACTTAAGTATCCTTCCGTGTATTATTATTAAAAAGATTATTAATGATAAAAGTGAAAAAATGCATACGTCAATAAATATCATAACTTCTATAAACTTAAAGATTATCAGTTATAAAATTAAATGTATTATAATATCATTGTTCTAAGCATATGCTGTGCTTCTCAACTGCAAAATCTTCCTAAATTGACATTGAAAAGAAGCATTCTTTGTGGAGTACAGACCATACAAGAGGGCGAAAGAAACCATAATAGTTATCTTATAATTCCAGAGAGGAACTCCACCCATGAAAATTCCGTTATAAACAATATTTCGAGATTTTATTCAACTGAAACCTGAAATTTAATTTTTGTGCTTTTTGGTCAAACTGTTCCTCCTGTGAACAATTTTTAACATTTTCCTGATTTGAAACTTCATTTCAACGACTAAATGGGGTGCTTGTGCAGAAAAAAGCGCGTTCAAAGGAAAAATGTATGCGAAAGTAATCTTAGAAACGAAGAACAATCATTATTGCACAAAAATATAAATAAAACCATGCTTTCAGACCATCAGCAAAACATGAATTTATGCCGAGTATGAAGAAGCAAAAACCAATTTCTAGTTCATTTCAATGCTATATCTTAAAACGCTTCTACCAGTGCACTGTTCTTCAAAATAACCAACGGGAGTGGCCTCACCAAAACTTTTTCTTATCAGTCCTAACCTGGGTGGGGAAAAATACACAAAGCGGCAGTAACATGGACGATTCCCTAACACATGTGGAGAAAAAATAAACCAGACTGAAATAAAACACACCAAGCATCCTTAACAAAGGTGGAGAAATAATAAGACAAACGGCATGAAACGAGTTTCCAATGGCGCGCGCCGAGGCGAACGGCGGATTCTCGCCAATACGCAAATAGCTTTGCGTAAGGTAAAGAAAATCGTTAAGCTATTTGACGCCTTTTTTTCAACCGATTGAAACCAAAATTGGACACAGATCTACAATTAACGTAAGAAAACCACATATCAATTTCTTAAGAAGTTATTTGTTCAGAAATATGCGATTTTACAGACCGACAGACAGTCAATCCTTTGACGGATTTAGTCCAAAATTTGATACCGCCTGCATTCCCGATAGTAAAATTGTGTACCAAATTTTATCTATCTAGCTATTTAAGTTTTTGAGTTATCGTGTTCAGATGAACAGACAGACAGACCTACAAACAGACAGAAACCTACAAACTATGTGTAAAGATCACATACCAAATTTCATCCCATAGCTTTAATAGTTTTCGAGTTTCTTGCTCACAGACATACAGACAGACATAATTCCAAAATTGTGTTTTTCGGACTCAGGGAGGTCTAAAACGAGGAGATTCATCAAAATATCGAGTTCGAATTTTTTGACGATTACAAAACTTTCTATTTGTATACTTTGTATACGAGAAAGTAAAAAGTGACTATAATAAAAGATAAAGCTCCAATTTGGTTTACTTAGTGAGCTTATGTTTTAAAAGAAATTATTCAAAATATTTTGATATAAGCGAAACAGACATGAAAGATTAAATTGTTACGTTTATATTCAAAAGATAACTTATTCTATACCGGAATGATCATGACTCTGCGTCTGCAACACAGATGCAATAGTTGATATCTGAACGGAACGTCGATTCCTTAGTTAAGTGTAATAAGAAAGAAAGAAAATTTAGCCTCAGAGAATTGATATTAAGCTTTGAGATTTACCATTTAGTACTTAACTATTAAGGGAATGGTACTATTTTTTTTCAGATTTTATTCAGAAAAAGACAAAAATTTTCTAATTGGCACATACAATTTTACTCAACCTGATTATTTAAATGAATTATGTAATTATTTCGTTAATAAGATGATTTAGTTATCAATCGAAACCAATCACACTAGGTTTATCAAAAGTCAATAACTTTCAAAGTTCAGTACTCAATCTTCTTCTGATAGAAAATTAATCTTAGAATGATTCTCCTATCATTTGCAAAGAGATGAATGGTATTTCTCCTTATTTCTCCATTAAGGCTAAATTGTGGTAAAACCAGGGCTAAATATAAAGATGAATTTAAGCTCTCCTTTCATAATAACTCAATAGATAAAAGTTTATTCGGAGATTATGAATGCATTTATCTTTTCACATGATCGTAAGAATAACCACTTAATTAATTTCTTAAGATAATAAAGAACTAATTATTATTCATAAGTTGTTAAAGAAGATAAAGTAAATACAACTTGTCTATATTTTGGATGTCATACAACTTATATTTAAGACTGAAAATTCGAACAAAAATTCTTTAAAATGAAATTGTATTAGTCTTATCTTTCACAGCTGTTTTCGTTGAAAGTTTCTATTTTTTATGGCTTAAAAGAAGTTAACAAAACTTAGTGCTTTTATGCTGTGTTTCTCTTTTCCCATTTGCTTCAAATCTTCGAACAGTAAACAAGTTCACATATGTATTTCATTTTATGAAGCTTAGATATTTTCTTTTTTATCATATTTTACTAGAAAATCTTTAACTTCATTACAATATATACTTCTGTCCTTTCTCCAAGATAAGGAACTCTATCTTTCTCCAAGATAAGGAACTCTATCTTTCTGCAAGATAAGGAACTCTATATCATCTAAATCTCTCAAGATATGGATCTTTCTATTAAAATGGAAACATACATATATTGACTGTTTCAGTATAGCACGCATCAATTTCTGAGAGGTATAATTTTTCAAAACACAAAAAGGAGCTATACAATGTAGTTCGCCATCATCATGAGATATTGTGTAGAAAACACGTGAAATAGAAGAAGACAACAAAAGCGAACAAAATATAGCTCCCATTGTGGAATTGCAGTAAGGAAATGCACAGAAGTCACAAGAAATGTCCGAATTCGCTCTCTGAGACATAACATGCAGTCTTCGGTTAACATTATATTCCTTCCATTACATTCTTGAAGTTTTGACTCATTCTTATGTTTGGATGATAGCAACATTTACGGATATGAGACATTTTGCATTTACTATGGGTTCGTGACCTATCAGAGATTTCAGATGATTCCGGTGAAAAGAGATAGTTGGAGAATGCCTCTCCAATAAGAGACTAGTACCGTAACATAAGGTGCGCCCAAATGAAATGGAGACTACAGTTATATGTAAAGAAATTTCAAGAACAATATTCTAATTACGGCTTATGTGGAACAGTAAAACTATAAATAATCGTCATTGACATTGATACACTGATCCCAGAGAGTAGTAAGGAAGTGGATGCCTTCAGTGTAGAAACCCTTGGTTCAGGCACACACCCATTCTCGCCGTCTTCTGATTCTCTGACAGATGCTTGGACACCCACTGTGCACAAACTTTGCCACAACCAGGTTTTTTGTGGATTATGTGATGCGCAGTTCCTTTGCCTATCGACAGTTCAACATCAATTTCACGTGTGGTGATCCAACAATTCTGCCGTATGAGCTCATCTACAGCCGAATTCGTGGCTTTGTTGGTCACGGCGTGCGCCTGCCGAGGGCTTGGCAAGTCCTTGATGTTTACACGTCCCGCATCATATCTATAATACCACCGGAATATGGTGCACCGAAAGAGACACTGCTCTCCGTACACCTCTTTCATCCTGAGATAAATTTGTGAAGCATGCTCCCCTTCTGCGCCAAGAAATTGGATAACTGCTCTTTGTGCTTATCTGGAAGAGTCCATCATGCAACGAACTGCGGAAACAACTCTCCAGAAATTAGGATATTGACACGAAGTCGTTAACTACGCAGGTGCAACTGGCAATACCATCACGCCATCTATCGGCTAGCCCATTAACTCATTAGGATTTGATACAACGCCGATACAGCTAATGTCTCCTTTTCATTTGCGCACACATTATAGTACTAGGAGTGTTTATTTCATGATAAAGCACATTTTTCTTGAGGTCAGACCTTCATGTATCTCCTTCCAGATTCATTATATGTCTTAAGAAGGAACTAGAGAGCCTGCCTTGCCTTTCCCATAGGCTCTCATTCATCTATTTTGGCTAGGGATTAGCTTGAATCTGAAACTGCGTCCATGCCGATTGCGTTTAGGCCATTCTAATCCATAGCTTGTTTGAAAGTAAAGTATTAGCAAACTCAGAATTTGCTAATCGTCCATTCTTTTACATCTAAGTTGGTCCAAGAATGGCACTTTTATCAGGAAGGAGTGAATCAATTTCCTTCCTGAGATCCCAATGGGAGGAACACATTCCTACATTAAAATGGCTGCTTCCTTCATATTTTTTTTCAGAAAAGTGTTTGAAAATACTTTAAGGAATGATGAGCAGGTGTTTTTATGTAGTTTATAAGTGAAGCAAGATTGAAACTGTTCAAAAGATGCCTACAAAGATTGAAATCAGCATGCTTATAATTGGATTACATTTATTTAAACTCTTGTATGTTTTGCAAAATATACATCAAAGTATGCTTATTATTAAAGGGAAATATTGAAGATGAATTCTCTAAAAATGTAAAGTTTTTCGTGTGATAAATTTACTTTTGGAGACAAATTCATTTTCCCATGAAAAGAAGTTACGGGTGTTGATAAAAGCCGTTCTTTGCTAGTTTATTATTCCTGGCAAAACACCCGTGAAGCCATATTTTTACTCATCGCCAAGAAAGCAGGCAGCTGGAAAGAAAGATAACGAGATTATTTTTGGAGTTTACCTGCAATATCATTTTCTGCATCATTTTATTTTACTTAATAAAACCAAACAGATTTATTTAGATACTTTGTTGTAGCGATTTACTCATTCAATATTTCATTTTGTAAGAGAAAATATTTGTTAATACTTGTTAATGACTGAATAATTTTTTAATAAACACTTTTTAATGTATTAGATGGTTTTATTAAAACAGGCTTTCAGAATCTAATTATTATTTCGTGTCGTGATGGAGAAAGTTACATTGAAACAGTTTCAATTATCGAATATTTATAGGGGAGATTCGCCTCATTTGGACCACAGAATTTTTAATGTGCAGTGATGAAGAGGGAATTTTAATGAAAAGCAAGTAGTAGAAGTTTTTTTAAGCTTAATTATCTTCAGAAAAGTGTAATTGACTTTTTTATGAAATACACTTTAAAATATAAATAAAGTAGATTTTTAAAAAATGCGCCATCTGTCCAATCAAAGAAACTGGTTGCTTAGATTGGACCACTGCTGGCGCAGATTCGACTAAGCACAATTAATGCAAAAATGTTTTTTAATTCTCAAATTCACACCAGCGCGCAATGCATGAATCGAAGTATGACATCTCAGGCACTGAAACACTTACTCTTCGTTTTTTCCTCACAAATGATATAAATGACACGTACCCTAAGTTTTTATATTTTTTGATCCAAGATTTGATAGCTTTAGAATCCTTTTTTTGCTTTGACTTGTTTCATATCCAATTTATAAGGACTATCAGCAGTGATAAACTACTTACTGAACTATTCGTGTGGTTTAAGAAAATAATACCTTTGATTTAAATGGTCCGATTTAGGCAACCGTTCGTAGCCCAATCTAATCAACTTTGGACAAAAACTATAAAAAATTCTTCTAACCCTAATTTTAAACTATTTTCATTAAATGAATTTAGTAAATTGCATCTGCAGAAATTTCCTATCTGAGTATATAATAACTTATTTTCTTACTTAATTTAGAACAGAACAAAGACTTTTTTGTCTTTTTGTCTTTCGTTAAAATAATCGATTGCTGATTCTTAAATCTAAACACATGTTTTCTAATTGTAACCATATAGCGCTCTCTCTTAATAATTCTTTTATACAGCCCATTTATATCGTTATAACGTAGTTTGCCTATTTTACGACCCAGATATTTAATGCACCCATAATAAGTTATCATATCGGTCCAAATTCGGCGTCTCTCCCATATATATTATTTCAAAATTATTATCCTATCCTTCAAACACTTTATTATGGTTAATTATTTTCTTTGAGTGCAGTTTCCTAAAAAAATTTTTCTGCTTGTGAAATGTGAAATTTGCACTATGAAATCTCTGTGAAGTACGCGTGAAATATGAGGAGATTCTTAAGAACAAAATTATTATCAAATGTAAATGTTATTACCAGAAATTTAAGAGAAACGCCAAATATTGCTACAAAGGATTTCCTTCAGATAGCGAGCAATACAAATGAGATTAAGTTTTAAATTTGCGAAAACATGGTATAAATATAAAACACATAATAAAAAAGTTGAAAGAATTAAATATTCATAACTACATTCAGCAAGAAGACCTCCGAATTTGGAGATACTAAATTTGAAAAATGGTAAAAAGGCAACGAAAAGCACATATCTAGTACTCTACTCTACAAATCTTAATCTGCATTAACGTAGGGTGTTGATTCACTTTTGTGCATTTAGTAGTCATCTGTTCCATTTATATCATGGTTTAATGTATAACCGGGCGCAAAACCAACTTTATTTCTATTTCGAACCTTGCATTCGATAACCAGGTCACCGCGACTCCACCAATCTTGGTTCCGAAAGGATTAAAACAAATTTAATTTGAAATAGAGAATAAAACAAAATCATTCGAAAAAATAATCATAATATTTAAACAAAGTATTCCAAATTGATTTTTATTTTCTGTTTGGAAAAAACGTTCTCTTTGATGTAATTCCTCTAAAAAACACTTCAGTGCTAATTCTTGAGCTAATGTCTGGAGTCAATAAGACATTAAAATTCAATGTTTTCTAGTATCAATAACCAATTTCCCAGACTATTTTAGTTACAGTCGCTTCTGCCATACACCATTCCTTTATGTCATTGCTGATTTCCCTATTTGATGCCAATTCAACTCTTCCGATAAAACTTCTTGGTCTTTACGTGATGATGCGTTTTAATTGGAACGCCAACCAGTCATCCTCCAATGCTGACTTTTCTTCCGATCGATGTATCATAGAGTCACTCATAATGGATGCTTCCGCCATTGTGCATCCGGAGAATAATAACGAAATTTTGGAGGAGCCGCAGACAGAAAGGAAGTCGTGTTGATATCAAAGCGAGATACGAGGGAAATTAACGCCCCAAGATGCAGTTCAGGTGATGTTCGGAATCGAATTAATGATGTCACACCGGCGTCTGAGTTAATGAAAGGCAGTCGAATTGCTAATGTAAGATATCTTATCAGATGGAGGTTTGGAAAAGCAAAAGCCTTTCTTTGCGTTTTCCTTACCACGTCATAATTTGATTCGATTTGCTAAGTCAGAATATCTTGATCTCTATCTTTGAGATGCCGTTGAATCATGTTTTATAAATTGATTATGTACGAATCGTTTTGCAGTATTTTATACTTCATTCATAAATAATAATAAAAAATTCCAATTTAATACTTTGTTTCTAAGCATTTGAGATGGAATTGTAATGATTAATTTTCGCTTTGTTAGAGAAATTTGATGTTTAATATTACTTCAGTATTTTGGAAATATATTTTAATTCCATTCCTTCAAAATGATTAAGTGTTTCATTTTTTAAGATATTATAAAATTCATAACATTAACTTAAAATGTAGTAGCAAAAGTCATAGTAAACATTTTAAGCATAATCTACCTTAATTCGAGGGTCAGTATTTCACATTTTTCTAACTGATTGATCTTAATATATAAATATCATTGAAGAAAAACCAGTAATCTACCATAGTGTTTATGCCTCCAATATATCTCTGCTATCAAAATTCGGCAATGAGATGACATTTTTTAGAGGAAGAGAGAGGTTTTCTGTAGAGGAAATTATTACATATATGTTTCCGTAAATGATTTATTTCTCGAGACAACATATCTGTTAACCCGAGAGAACGCGCGCCTCCTTAGCGAACGCTAGGACGCGGGGGGTCATAGAATGGCCCCAAACCGAAATTCAACCCTGTGCTGTTAAATAATTATAATTTTAGTTAGAAAGATAACGCTTTTGACTTTTAGACATTAAGAATACAGTGCTCAACACAAATCAAATGTACTCCATTATTATTCACTAATAAAGCATGGATTTCTAGAGGGTCTGTTCTCCATGCATCTCTTTCACGTGAAAGGTTTGGTGCGCATTTCTCCATAACTATATTTTTCAATCTACAATTAACTGTATCGTGTTAATGTTGATGAATAACTCACAACTCTTCACAGGGCGTGTCACATCTTTCGCCGGTCCTTTTGTTCCAGGTAAGCACGACAGAATATTATGTCAACGATTACGAATATTCTGCCTAAATTTTGTTTTCCTTCTCTGTGAGCCAACTTTTGATGAAAATCATTCCAGGTTATTTGCATCTTCTTTTCCAGAATATCGATCCTCTTCCGATTCCGCATTATCAGAGTGTACTTGCACAAAAGTACCTAGAAATAGCACGCAAAAACCCAATCAAAAATATCCTAACATAACTTGTATGTTAATGGTTTTGATGCAGTTTATACATTATATGTGCGTTGCAATAATAACGAGTATTTCATGCGAGCAATTACAAATATAGGTATTCCTAACGAAGGTCTAATAACCTTTCAAAATCGTGAAGAAAAAATTTCTACAATCATTTATTAATATTGATTGCACTTTTATTGATTTCTTTGTCTCAGATGTATTGAGTAAAGATTGATATGTACTGTTTTTGTTAGAAATTTTGAAGTCTTCATTCTTAAGATTTCTTGAAGTACGTAATAATTCTAAATCTATTTAAGCATTAACAAGTATAGCATGCATAACAGAACTGATTGAAAATATGTTATTAATGAATAACACAAAGCTTTCATTTGTATGCTTAACATATTATTTATTCAATATTTTGTCTGGACAATTAGTCAAGGATGAAACGGGTCCCGCTTTAAGACATAAAATACAGGAATATTGGAAGGAATTAAACATGCATTTCAATTTGTTTACTTTACTTTCAATATATTAGACCAAACATTATTTTAGATTGCATTTAAAAATAAAATAATTAACTGAAAAGTTCAATTTCAAACTTTGTAAAACTTTTCAATATAAAATGCGTTTTAAGAGTATTTTATATGCATGTGAACTTGCTTATAAATCCAAATACTTTTGCAAAGAAGCAAATTCCCATTAATACACAAAGTTTAAAAGCGTTGCCGGTAAAACTTTGTCAAATAACTGAGATGGAAATACTACTTTTCTCGAGACAGCATGATAAATAACTTAATCATGAATTATGTGACTTCCATATTCAAAGATAATAACTAAGGAATTACCATATGGTGATCAGTTGCAAAGGTAATATGTTAGGTTCGGTCAAATTATTCCATTTCTTTAGAGAAGTAGTTAACAAAAAACAGATCCTAAGCTAATTTGTCATGCATTCTATAACTTTTCATTCCAAATTACAAAAAGAAAAAACCACAAAAAAAAGGTATGATTATTTTGCCTCATAGTGTTTAAAACAATGAGAGAATATTGAAACCGACAGCATTAATACAAAAAAATTTGCTTTACTTTAACATTCTTTTGCATATTTTCTTACCTTGTTATTATATTTTTTAAGTCACAGTATCTAGCTAATGTACATGAATGAAGAATTAGAACGAATTAATATCGATTATTTTTTTATTTCGCTATAACAACTTAAGATGTTGTCTGGCATATAAAAAGTAATTTATAATTGCTTTAATTGTTATAGTATTAACTTGAAGAAACATTTTATTCAACATAATAATTCAAAGCATATTTTTTCTGCCATTTAATGAATTTTAACTGTCTCTCGATATTTCCGTAACCATTTATAGTAGAAAGAAGCAAAGTTTTGCATATTCAAAATGGGGTGTTTG
Source organism: Araneus ventricosus (assembly GCA_013235015.1). Classification (NCBI taxonomy): domain Eukaryota; kingdom Metazoa; phylum Arthropoda; class Arachnida; order Araneae; family Araneidae; genus Araneus; species Araneus ventricosus. Next base: position 13,456 of record BGPR01019250.1, read on the forward strand.
GTATATTAGAAAAAAAAATCATATATCCTTCGTAATTTATAACACCTGTTACTGCTAACTGCTGAATCAGTTGATTGAAGCTCGATGGCAGTTTTACAGCTATCGAATAAATATATATGGAATAATAGTAATGTTATAATGGAATGTTTCATTTTTAACGTTCGTGAATCTGTTTAGCAAAATTTTCACCATTATTGGACCACTTCCGCATTTGATGTATGGTTATAACATACCCACTAAACCTTTATCACTTACATGTAAATCCATTAACGAACATCGTGTGGCATCGCATTAGGAGGTTTAAATTATTTGCAATTGGGACCGAAGATTTCCCTCTTACTCTGCCGAAAAGATCGGCGCGCTTTGCCTTTGCGCCCATTAAAATATGCAAGCTTAATGATTCAATGGAAGGCGGCGGTCAGGACAACGTGCCCTGACCACATGACGAGGAAGACAGCCGGATTCATTAAAGTCCGGTCGATGCAGAGGGATGGCGAGAACAACTTCCCAAAGATTGTTCAGGCAAAATAGGGAGCGATAAGACGAAGCTGGGAGGAGATGTGTTGGATAAATTTTCTGGAAGCTCTCCTGTTTAATATTAGGCACGTTTAGCGGTTGGGCGTACCGACAAGGAGTGGCCGCCAATGAGATAAGCCAGTAATTTGATTGAAGTGCTTGTTTGCGTCTCGAAGTCATCGTAAGTGTCATTAGTGAAGGAGGTAATGAACGGCAAATAATTGGAATGGAAGAAGAAGACTTTAATTTTGATAATGAAACAAATTTCGAAAACAATTAGTTTCCAAATTTACATAGCTTTATTTATGCTTGTAAATACTAGTAGTGACTTGAAGTCTATTGTCCACGACAGGTGTCATGTCTACTTCCTTAATATTGATTGGATCAAGAATTAGTTTTTAATCCGGTATTAAAAGATTTACAAATCCATTATTTGTTCTATAGAACACGAAGGAGCATATATTTTCCGTTGATTATACATTGTCTTTCAAATTTACCATTAAAATTAGGAATTATGTATTTATTTCTCTGTCTTCCTTACTATACGATCCATGACATGCTTCCGCCGCATTATTCTCTTCTACGACCCAAACGTTTAAAATTTACTGAACTTGTATGCATTGATTTAAAGACATAGGTCGAAGCTGATTATTTTGTCAAGAAGCGCCAAGGACCTGAAAATTGTTTAATAACTTTTTTATTTATTATAATTTACCCCTACCTTTCTGATTAAACTGCCTTCAGGTAGACACGATCAGAAATTTAAACAGAAATCGACCAAGAACCAGTCTGTCGAGTTGAATGACAAACCAGAGCAGTAGACTTGCAGCTCAATTCTTGATTGGTTCACTCATATCATGACGTCGCTCGAAGATTGAGAGTGTTTATGCTTATGCAAATTTGCTATATATGTTTATATATATTAGAACTGAGGCAATGAATGTAAACAGATTAATAGTTTGACTCCTCTTTCTTATCGCCATGAACTACTGTCATGCTTAGCAATCCAACAAAAATAGTTTCATATTCAATAAAACCGTCTGCAGATTGGGAGTACAAGATATCATATTTTATATGATTAATTTCTCGGTTTAATACTAAATTTGAGAAAGTGTCCAAAAGCGTTTAAACAAACGGAATATTCCTTTGATCTCATATAAGGTTCCCGTCGCTTTATAAATTCCAAAAAGTATTATTAAAAAGTTCGCATATCAGATAATTAAATACAATTTGTCTGATTTTCTCAGACATTATTGAAGTTCATTCATAATTTTGCGTATATATATTTCAGGCATGCTGCTAATAAAAGAGAGGGTGTTGAAAAACACTTTAAATAGATTAATCAAGAAATGGCTAATATATATAGTGAATTGTTTTCTTTTAATGATTTTATATTAAAGTTGCCGTGTATGAAATAAAAAAAGATAATAATAACCTAAAGCAAAATGTGGATTAAAATTATTTGAAATGAACACTTAATGATTTTATTTCATTTAATGTTTCATAATCACTAAACGGCGACATGAAGCACAATTTGGAGCATTGTCTTGATGTGTTTCATGAGACTAAAGAAGGGTGGCGCCAGAGGGGGGTGCAGGGCCCCCCGTCGTTGAAAAATTTTGTATCCCGTCGGGGAAAATATTTGTACGGGGTATTCAACTGTAGGTGATAAATAATAATCTGGCAGAAAATTTATGACCATTTTCATTACACTCGTCCCCCCGTGCAGCGGGTCGTGCCCCGTGTCGGGGAGACCGTGCCCTCCTGTCGGGCAAATCGGCCCCTCCCCGTCGAGTAAACTCTAGTGCCATTCCTGGACAAACGATTCCTATATATAACTATATAAAATAAGGCAGGGAATCTTTAATATATTATATTTGCTTCATAAAAATATTCGTAGATTTATCAATTAATTCACTTTATTAATAAAATACTAAAACTGTGATGAGACTTTGTGGTCACGCGTAGGAATTAAAAAAGAACATTTCAATGAAACGAATCAGATCTCAAATAATTCTGTGTTTCGTTCAGGTTGATACAAAGCACACACCCATTAATGTTTGAAAGTAACAGTTTAAGAAATTTGCTTCACTATCAAGATTAAAGCCTTCTTCTTTCATTCCAATTGTTTTCCGTTCATTACATCTCCCACTAATGACAATTACGATGACTTCGAGACGCAAACAAGCACTTCAATCAAATTACTGGCTTATCTCATTGGCGGCCACTCCTTGTCGGTACGCCTAACCGCTAAACGTGCCTAATATTAAACAGGAGAGCTTCCAGAAAATTTATCCAACACATCTCCTCCCAGCTTCGTCTTATCGCTCCCTATTTTGCCTGAACAATCTTTGGGAAGTTGTTCTCGCCATCCCTCTGCATCGACCGGACTTTAATGAATCCGGCTGTCTTCCTCGTCATGTGGTCAGGACACGTTGTCCTGACCGCCGCCTTCCATTGAATCATTAAGCTTGCATATTTTAATGGGCGCAAAGGCAAAGCGCGCCGATCTTTCAGGCACAGTAAGAGGGAAATCTTCGGTCCCCGTTGCAAATAATTTAAACCTCCTAATGCGATGTCACACGATCTTCATTAATGGATTTACATATAAGTGATAAAAGTTCAGTGGATGTGCTCAATACTCAAACATCAATTGCACTAGTTCTGCAACAATGGCGGGAATTGTTTAACACATATTAACAATTATTCAAAATAAAATATTATATTATTACATTACTATTACCATCCATTTTCGGTGGCCAGCTTCTTCGCGCATAATATTAATAGAGTTAATTTACTTATGTCTGACAACTTTAAAATTTGTAAAATAGACAAACTGATAAGT
>BGPR01019250.1:16826-29610 GCA_013235015.1 Araneus ventricosus
TAAATGACTTTATGTTTAAATATAGCCTCTCTTAATTATGTTTCGTCTAATATCATGAAAATAATAAAATTAAAGTAAACAATGTTATGAAGTATATGTTTAAACTAATTTATAACTATTTTACTTCATGAAGTGTTTTTAAAAATCTGAACGTGTCTACTAGAGAAATGATAATACGGAATCGGAAGAAGGCGAATATTCTAGAAAGGAAGATGTAAATAACCTGGAATGATTTTCGTCAAAAGATGGCTCACAGAGGAGGAAAACAAAATTTAGGCAGAATATCCGTAGTCGTTGTCATAATATTGTTGTAAAGTTTAGTTAAATCACTAAAAGTCAATCAAAATAATTATTTGTTGAGTTCTAAAAAGGTGTGGAAATTAAATTGTATTATTGCAAAGTTTAGTTATATCACTAAAAGTCAGGATATTTGTTGTAAAGTTTAGTTAAATCACTAAAAGTCAATTAGAATATTTATTTATGAAATTAAAATAAGAGGAGTAAAAATTAGACTGTATGATTGTAAAGTTTAGTGAAATCACAAAAAAAAATCAACTGAAGTATTTAATTGTAAATTCTAAAACAGGATGGCATTTAATTAAATTATGTAAAGCCTAATTGAAATATTTTTATTTATAAAATTCAAATGGACAGTTGGAATTCTAGAAGATGTATGTCGTAAAATAATTAACTACACAGCCATGGTGTTATGTAAATTAATTGATTATTCTTTTTATATTTTTCAATTATTCTTCTCACATTTTATTTTCATCCTTCAAAATTCGTTTATCTTATTCTTTTGGTAATCAACTAAATAAATGAAGAATAAGAAATTATTATTAAGGAATATTTTAATTTCGTGTAAGTAAAAATCTCAGTTTGAGCAAGAGTTCATTGAATCTTTACAGGAAAAATAGACCTTCCTGCCATGGGCATTCACCTCCCGCAAAGAGAAGCTTGAGAATTCTCAATTCGTTACTTTCTTGTAAACAAAAGACCTAAGCAAAAATGTTCCCTCTCCACTTTTAAAAACAGCCGTGGGTGTCCTTTTTAGAAATTGTCGGTAAAATTCTGATTCACATACACTTCTGCAGCTGTAAAACGTAAGTAAGAAACCTTTGACCTTGTTGTGGCTCAGTTCAATTCTAGGCATCGAAATAACCCTGAGAAACATTCCTTTTCCTTTTGAGGCAAAAAACCGCCGCTGAGAAAAAAAATCAGTATTGGGATCTTTTCGGCATAGCCCTGACAGAGTTATTGTTTTTTTACCCAAAATTGCTGTTCAGAGATCCCTTTCTAAAAATTATGACGCGAGGGAGCGCAGTTTATTTCTTCACCTTTGACCTGGGTGCGTTTCGCACGGGGTTTGATGCTCAATTTCTGTCAACACATCCTTAATCCCTTTGTCGTTAGAGAAGTCGGATTCTCGTATACCACGTGGGGTACTGCTGCTCGGGGGCGTGAATTAATCTAAGGGGTTGCATGATTTTGTAAACATTTAACCAATGATGACTTAATAAGTTGGCTACCTTGGCGTAAATGCCATCGCCAAGAGAAAATTAAAAATCGGTGTTTGGGGGTTTTTTAAACACACGCAGACGCAGACTCTCACTCGATTTTGATTAAAAGGAGGAGATTTGAAAATTTTGAAAATGGGGAGATATGATTTGGTGAAAATAAAAGGAAAGCGAAATCGATGGAGAATCTTCGGCTGCGATGGTCCTGTCCTGATCTGATCTGATCTGACCTGACCTGACCTGAGTGATTGGTCGCAGGGACTCTCTCCTGGTTTTGGCGGAAAATAGGAGACCCGAAAATTTTTGGAGAGAATGCAAGAAGCGTTGCTTAGAATACGATAGAAAATCATCGGCTTGTGCTCGAGCATTGGGCGTAACACGCGGTGGAGGAGAGGAAACAGCTATGATACAAGCTGCGTGGACCATATTTTACCAACCATGATGTGAAGGGAATTTGCCTAATTAATCTTTTGTCCCTTGCACATTATCCTGACGAAGCAACATGCCATCTACTCTAAAACGTCCTCATTTTGATGTTGAAAACATCCTAATAAATGCTGAGAGCTCACCGACAACAAGATGATTGAGCCTAACGCCCAGAGCAACACTCTCAGCGTTTTCATAAACTTTTACTCCAAGGCTCCGGTCTCTTCCAGAGTGAAACGAACTTTTGCTGTTAAAATAGCATCCTTAAACAATGCTCAATGCTCACCGACGACAAATTGCGTAAGCCCAGCGCCCAGAGTGACACTATCAGCGACTTCACAAACTTTTGATCCGATTTCATGAAGTTAAAAGAAAATAAATTGATTCCCAATCTGCTGCCGAGCCACCAACATGTGGAAAACACGGACTAGAAGGATGAAAGATAAGTGTTTTTAATTTTTTTTCTTGAATTAAAACGTATAGGCATTAAAAGGGATGTCGAAATTCTTAGTTTTAAATACTGAGTTATTTAATTTGTAAGACAACAATGAATGAGTCTAAATATCAAATAAAATAAATTTATAAAAAAGTGAAAAATGTAAAAATCTTAGACAACAAGCATTAAATTGAAACAGTTGTAATGTAAAATCTTAAATAACAAAATTGTAAAAAGGAAATGTATGGATTATGATGAGAATAAATGTAAATTTAAAATAAAATAATCATCTTAGAAATGTATAATAATATATTGTGAATTAAAAGGTTTTTAAAGTACTGAATCATTGTGCTTCATGCAAATTTTTATATTTTATGATTACTTTGAATGTGTAAACGAATCCATACAAATGGGTGTAATTTTTATTAGATATGAATATAGAATGTCTAAGATATTTACTACAAAAAAAATGTTATAGTAATGAGTAGACATTAGTAAATGTTCATTTTTGCTATAAATTAATCAGATGTGTATTACTTGGAAGTAGAGATAATATCTTTTACATATGAATAAATTACCTGTTATAATAAAATGAGTTATGTGTGTTTAGTATGAGTATATGTAATTGACTGAGTAAAACTTTAACATTATAGGGAGATATCTCTAATAATTTTAAATATCAATTAGAAATTAAATTGGAGGTGGCCACTCATATAATCCTAAAAACGATAAGTTTAATATTTTAAAAATTTGAATAGGCTATAGGGTAGAATTTGGAATCATTAATCAACAAGTAATTAAAAATCTGTTTGAGAAAGGGTCGACCCTAATACTGATTACTTATTTTAAAAGATTGTTATGGATGTCAAGCATTGAAAATTCTTGTATGTGTGTCGATATTATTTGCGTATGTTTATGTGCAAAAAGGTAACTTAATAAATTAATTAGGTTTAAATTTTGGCTTTGTTTTCCTTGTCAATATTTAAGCACTGAGAAAGAAATGAGATTTTAGGGTTATTGCAATTTTAGACTCTTCTAAAATTAACACAACGCATGTAGTAAATCACTTTCTAACTTATTTTTTTTATTTATGGAAATTATTTAAAGATATTTGAAATAAAAGTTAAGTAGTGAATGCATCTTATGCCTGTTGCTAAGAGTTTCATTAAGAGGAGATATTAGTTGGTGGTCTGTGAATTTGCTTGATATCAAATGAAGTTAAGGTTATGATGTTTTAGGATTATTGATATGTGTGAATATTCATTTTGAAGTTAATAAGCAATGAATTTTGAGTTCTGATAAGCAACAGGGGCAGTGACATTCTAAACTACTGAAACTTCTAATTTTTGAAGGTGTAAATTTCTAATTGAAATTCTTAAATTTTTAAAATCTGAGGTTAGTAATGTTCTATTGGCTGCTAAAATTATCAAAACAATTTCAAAAACATAATCTAGTTGTTCATATGCTAGTAATTCAAAACAAATGTGAATTACATTATTGATTTTATTGTAGTGGAGTATATGATTTACATAGACTGGATATAAGGTAGATGTAAACAAACAATCTATTAACTCTTAGTATAATTTCAAACAAAAATGAAACTCTACAACAATATTTTGTCGCGCTTACCTGGAACAAAAGGACCAGCGAAAGTTGTGAAAAGCCCTGTGAAGAGTTGTTCATCAGCATTAACACGATGCAGTTAATTGTAGAGTGAACAAATATATTTATCGAGAAATGCGCACGAAACTTTTCACGTGAAAGCGATGCACGGATAATGGACCCTCTAGAAATCCGTGCTTTATTAGTGAATAATAATGGAGTACATTTGATTTGTGTTGAGCACTGTATCCTTAATGTCTAAAAGTCAAAAGCGTTATCTTTCTAACTAACATTATAATTATTTAACAGCATAGGGTTGAATTTCGGTTTGGGGCCATTCTCTGACCCCCGCGCGTCCTAGCGTTCGCTAAGGAGGCGCGCGTTCTCTCGGGTTAACAAATATGTTGTCTCGAGCGATAAAGCATTTGCGGTAAACGTATATGCAATCATTTCCTCTATAGAAAACAAAGAAATGTCATCTCATTGCCGAATATTGATAACAGAGATATAATGGAGGCATCTTCTTCAATGGTATTATATATATTAAGATCATTAAGTTAGAAAAATGTGAAATACTGAACCTCGAATTAAGGTAGATTATGCTTAAAATGTTTACTATGACTTTTGCTACTACATTTTAAGTTAATGTTATGGATTTTATGATATGTTAAAAAAATGGGACACTAAATGATTTTGAAGCAATGGAATTAAAAGATATTTCCAAAATACTGAAGTAATAATCAACATCCAATTTCTCTAACAAAGCGAAAATTAATCATTGCATTTTACTTAATTCCTTCTCAAATGCTTAGAAACGAAGTATATAATTGGAATTTTTTATTATTATTTATGAATTAAGTATAAAATATTGCAAACAGATTCGTACATAATCAATTTCTAGAACGTAATTTAACGGCATCTCAAAGATAGAGATCAAGATATTCTAACTTAGCAAATCGAATCAAATTATGACGTGGTAAAGAAAACGCAAAGAAAGGCTATTGCTTTTCCAAACCTCCCATCTGATAAGTTATCTTGCATTAGCAATTCGACTGCCTTTCATTAACTCAGACGCCGGTGTGACATCATTAATTCGATTCCGAGCATCACCTGAACTGCATCTTGGGCCGTTAATTTCGCTCGTATCTCGCTTTGACATCAACACGGCTTACTTTCTGTCTGCGGCTCCTCCAAAATTTCTTTATTATTCTCCGGATGCACAATGGCGGAAGCCTTCATTATGAGTGACTCTATGATACATCGATCGGAAGAAAAGTCAGCATTGGAGGATGACTGGTTGGAGTTCCAATTAAAACGCATCATCACGCCGAGACCAAGAAGTTTCATCGGGAGAGTTGAATTGCCATCAAATAGGGAAATCAGCAATGACATAAAGGAATGGGGTATGGCAGAAGCGACTGTAACTGATATTGTCTGGGAAATTGGTTATTGATAATAGAAAACATTGAATTTTAATGTCTTACTGACTGCAGACATTAGCTCAAGAATTGAAGTGTTGAAGTGTCAAGCGCTGAAGTGTTTTTTAGAGGAATTACATCAAAGAGACAGTATTGTCCAAACAGTAAATCAAAATCAATTTGGAATACTTAGTTTAAATATTATGTTTATTTTCATGAATGATTTTGTTTTACTCTCTATTTCAAATTAAATCTGTTTTAATCCTTTCTGAACTAAGTTTTGTGGAGAAAAGGTGACCTGGTAATCGAATGTAAGATTCGAAATAGAAATAAAGTTGGTTTTGCACCCTTTTATACATTAAGCCATGATATAAATGGAATTGATGACTACTAAATGTGCAAAAGTGAATCAATACCCTATGTTAATGCAGATTAAGATTTGAAGAGTAGAGTACTAGATCTGTGCTTTTCGTCAGATTTTTACCATTTTAAAAATTTTGTATCTCCAAATTCAGAAGTCTTCTTGTTAAACGTAGTTATGAATATTTAATTCTTTTAAGTTTTTTTATTATGTGTTTTATATTTATACTATGTTTTCTCAAATTTAAAACTTAGTCTCATTTGTATTGCTCGCTATCTGAAGGAAATCCTTTGTAGCAGTATTTGGCGTTTCTCTTAATTTTCTGGTAATAACATGTACATTTGATAATGATTTTGTTCTTAAGATTCTCCTCGTATTTCACGCGTATTTTACAGAGATTTCATAGTGCAAATTTCACAATTCACGTGCAGAAATTTTTTTTTAGGAAACTGCAGTCAAAGAAAATAATTAACCATAAGAAAGTGTTTGAAGGATAGGATAATAATTTTGAAATAATATATAGGAGAGAGACGCCAAATTTGGACCGATATGATAACTTATTATGTGTGCATTAAATATTTGGGTCGTAAAATAGGCAAATTATGTTATAACGATATAAACGTGTTGTATAGAACAATTTTTAAGAGAAAGCGCTATGTGATTACAGTTAGAAAACATGTGTTTAGATTTAAGCGTCAGCAATCCATTATTTTATCGAAAGACAAAAAGACAAGAAAGCCTTTGCGCTGTTCTAAATTAAGCAAGAAAATATGTTATTACATACTCAGATAAGAAATTTCTTCAGAAGCAATTTACTAAATTCATTTAATGAAAATAGTTTAAAATTAGGGTTAGGAGATTTTTGTTGTTGTTTTTGTCCAAAGTAGATTAGATTGGGCTACAAACGGTTGCCTAAATCGGACCATTTAAATCAAAGGTATTATTTTCTTAAACTACACGAATAGTTCAGTAAGTAATTTATCATCGCTGAGAGTTCTTATAAATTGGATATAAAACAAGTCAAAGCAAAGAAGGACTCTGAAGATATCAAATCTTGGATCAAAATGTATAAAAACTTAGGGTACATGTCATTTATATTATTTGTGATTAAAAAACAGAGAGCAAGTGTTTCAGTGCCTGAGATGTCATACTTCGATTCATGCACTGCGACCTGGTGTGAATTTGAGAATGAAAAAATATTTTTGCATTAATTGTGCTTAGTCCAATCTGCGCCGGCAGTGGTCCCATCTAAGCAACCAGTTTCTCTGATTGGACAGATGGCGCATTTTTTAAAATCTAATTTAATTATATTTTAAAGTATATTTCATAAGAAGTCAATTACACTTTTTTGAGGATAATTAAGCTTGAAAAAAATTCTACTACGTGCTTTTCATTAAAATTCTCTCTCCATCACTGTGCATTAAAAATTGTGTAGTCCAAATGAGGCGAATCTCCCCTATAAATATTCGATAATTGAAACTGCTTCAATGTAACTATCTCCATAACAACACGAAATAATAATTACATTCCGAAAGACTTTTTTAATAAAACCATCTAATACATTAAAATGTGTTTATTAAAAAATTATTCAGTCATTAACAAGTATTAACAAATATTTTCTCTTACAAAATGAAATATCGAATGAGTAAATCGCTACAACAAAGTATCCAAATAAATCTGTTTGGTTTTATTAAGTAAAATAAAATGATGCAGAAAATGATATTGCAGGTAAACTCCAAAAATAATCTCTTTATCTTTCTTTCCAGCTGCCTGCATTCTTGGCGATGAGTAAAAATATGGCTTCACGGGTGTTTTGCCAGGAATAATAAACTAGCAAAGAACGACTTTTATCAACACCCGTAGCTTCTTTTCACGGGAAAATTAATTTGTCTCCAAAAGTAAATTTATCACATGAGAAACTTTACATTTTTAGAGAATCCATCTTCAATATTTCCCTTTAATAATAAGCATACTTTTATGTATATTTTGCAAAAAAAACAAGAATTTAAATAAATGTAATCCAGTTATAAGCATGCTGCTTTCAATTTTTGTAGGCATCTTTTGAACAGTTTCAATCTTGTTTCACTAATAAAACACATAAAAACACCTGCTTATCATTTCTTAAAGTATTTTCAAGCATTTTTCTGAAAAAAATATGAAGCAAACAGCCATTTTAATGTAGGAATGTGTTCCTCCCATTTGGATCTCAGAAGGAACCCTCCTGATAAAAGCGTCTTTCTTGGACAAACTTAGATGTAAAAGAATGGGCGATTAGCAAATTTTGAGTTTGCTAAGGTAGTTTTCTTTGAAAGAAGTTATTTATTAGAATGGTCCAAACGCAATCGGCGTGTAAAAAGTTTGAGACTCAATCTAATCCCTAGCCAAAATAGAGGAATGAGAGCCTATGGGTAAGGCAAGGCAAGCTCTCTAGTTCCTTCTTAAGACATGTAATGAATCTGGAAAGAGATACATGGAGCCCTGACCTCAAGAAAAATGTACTTTATCATGAAATAAACACTCCTAGTACTATAATGTGTACCCAAATGAAAAGGAGACATTAGATGTATCGGCGTTGTATCAAATCCCAATGAGTTAATGTGCTAGCCGATAGATGGCGTGATGGTATTGCCAGTTGCACCTGCGTAGTTAACAGCTTCGCGTCAATATCCTCATTTCTCGAGAGTTGTTTCCACAGTTCGTTGCATGATGGATTCTTCCAGATAAGCACCAAGAGCAGTTATCCAATTTCTTGTCGCAGAAGGGGAGCATGCTTCACAAATTTATCTCAGGATGAAAGAGGTGTACGGAAAGCATTGTCTCTTCCGGTGCACCATATTCCGGTGGTGTTATCGTTATCAGGCGGGACGTGTAAACATGAAGGACTTGCCATGCTCTCGGCAGGCGCACGCCGTGACCAACAATGCCACGATTTCGGCTGTGGATGAGCTCATACGGCAGAATTGTTGGATCAAAACACGTGAAATTGCTGTTGAACTGTCGATAGGCAAAGGAACTGCGCATCACATAATCCACAAAAAACTTGGTTGTGGCAAAGTCTGCGCACAGTGGGTGCACAAGCATCTGTCAGAGAATCAGAAGACGCCGAGAATGGGTGTTTGCCTGACTTATGAGTTTCTACACTGAAGCCATCCACTCCCTTCCTACGTTCTGGGATCAGTGTATCAATGTCAATGGCGATTATTTATAGTTTTACTGTTCCACATAAACCGTAATTAGAATATTGGTATTAAAATTTCTTTATATATAACTGTAGCCTCCTTCTCATTTGGGCGCACCTTATGTTACTGTACTAGTCTCTTAATGGCGAGGCATTCTCCAACTAACTGTTTTTACCGGAATCACCTGAAAGATTTGATAGGTCACGAACCCATAGTAAATTTAAAATGTCTCATCTCCGTAGATGTTGCTATCATCCAAACATAAGAATTAGTCAAAACTTCAAGAATGTTGGTTTGTTGTTAATCGAAGACTGCATGTTATGTCTCACACAGCGAATTCGGACATTTCTTGTGACTTCTGCGCATTTCCTTACTGAAATTCCACAATGGAAACTATATTTTGTTCGCTTTTGTTCTCTTCTGCCATTTCTCGTGTTTTCTACACAATATCTCATGATGATGGCGATCTACACTGTATAGCTCCTTTTTGTGCTTTGAAAAACATATACCTCTCAGAAATTGATGCGTGCTATACTGAAACAGTCAATATATGTATGTTTCCATTTTAATAGAAAGATTCATATCTTGAGAGATGTAGATGATGTAGACTTCCTTATCTTGGAGAAAGGAAAAAAGCACGTATTGTACTGAAGTTAAAGATTTTCTAGTAAAATATAATAGAAAAGGGAATGTCTAATCTTTATAAAATGAAATACATGTTTACTGTTCGGAGATTTGAAGCAAATGGGAAAAGAGAAACAAAGGATAAGAGCACAAAGTTTTGTTATTTTCTTTTAAGCCATAAAAAATGGAAACTGGAAACGAAAACAGCTGTGATAGATTAAAACCAACGCAATTTCATTTTAAAGAATTTTTGTTCTAATTTGCAGTCTTAAATATGAGTTGTATGACATCCAAAATATAGATAAGTTGTATTATTTACTTTATCGTCATTCACAACTTATGAATAATAATTAGTTCTTTATTATCTTAAGAAATTAATTAAGTGGTTATTCTTACGATCATGTAAGAAAATATATGCATTCATAATCTTTTGAGTGATTATGAAAGGAGAGTTTTAGTTCATCGTTATAGTTAGCCCTGGTTTTACTACAATTTAGCCTTAATGGCGAAATAAGGATAAATACCATTCATCTCTTTGCAAATGATAGGAGAAACATTCTAAGAATAATTTTCTATCATAAGAAGATTAAGTACTAAACTTTGAAAGTTATTGACTTTTGATAAACCTAGTGTGATTGGTTTCAATTGATAACTAAATCATCTTATTAATTAAATAATTAGATTGAGTAAAATTGCATGTGCCAATTAGAAAATTTTTGTCGTTTTCTGAATAAAATCTGAATAAAAATAGAATCATTCCCTTTATAGTTAAGTACGAGATGGTAAATCTCAAAGATTAATATTAATTCTCTGATGATATATTTTCTTTCTTTCTTATTGCACTTAACTCGGGAATCGACTTTCCGTTCAGATATTAACTATTGCATCTGTGTTGCAGACGCAGAGTCATAATCATTCCAGTATAGAATAAGTTATTTTTTAAATCAAATTTAACATTTTAATCTTTCATGTCTGTTTCGCGTATAACAAAATATTTTGAATAATTTCTTTTAAAACATAAGCATACTAAGTAAATCAAATTGGAGCTTTATCTTTTATTATAGTCACTTTCTACTTTCTCGTATACGAAGTATACAAATAGAAAGTTATGTAATCGTCAAAAAATTCGAACTCGATATTTTGATGAATCTCCTCGTTTTGGGCCTTCCTGAATCCGAAAAACGGAATTTTGGAATGTCTGTCTGTGTCTGCGAACAAGACAACTCGAAAACTATTAAAGTTATACGGATGAAATTTGGTATATGATCTTTACACATATTTAGTAGTTTTCTGTCTGTTTGTGGACCTGTCTGTCTGTTCATCTGAACACGATAACTCAAAAACTTGGTACACAATTTTATTATCGGGAATGTAGGCCGTATCAAATTTTTGGATTAAATTCGTCAAAGGGTTCTCTGTCTGTCGGTCTGTAAAATGGCATATATGTGAACATTTTAACTTCTTAAGAAATTGATATGTGGTCTTCTTACCTTAATTGTAGATCTGTGTCCAATTTTGGTTTCAATCGGTTGAAAAAAAGGCGTCAAATCACTTAACGATTTTCTTTACCTTACGCAAGGCCATTTGCGTATTGGCGAGAATCCCCTTTCGCCTCTGAACTCGCCATTGGAAACTCGTTTCATGCAGTTTACCTTATTTTTTCTCCACCTGTGCTAAGGACGCTTGGTGTGTTTTTTGCAGTCTGGATTATTTTTTCTCCACATGTGTTAGGGAATCGTCCATGTTACTGCTGCTCTGTGTATTTTTCCCCACCCAGGTTATGACTGATACAAAAAAGTTTTGGGGAGACCACTCCCGCTGGTTATTTTGAAGAACAATGCTCTGGTAGTAGCGTTTTAAGATATAGCAATGAAAAGAACTATAAGTTAGTTTTTGCTTTTTCATACTCGACATAAATTCATGTTTTGCTGATGGTCTGAAAGCATGTCATTATTTATAATTTAGTGCAACAATGATTGTTTTTCGTTCGTAAGATTACTTTCGCATACAGTTTTCTTTTAAACGCTCTTTCTTTCTGCACAACACCCCATATAGTGGCTGAACTGAAGTTTTAAATCAGGAAAATGTTAAAAATTGTTCACAGGAGGAACAGTTTGACCAAAAAGGACAAAAATTAAAATTTAGGTTTCAGTTGTATAAAATCTCGAAATATTATTTATAAAGAAATTTTCATGGGTGGAGTTCCTCTCTGGAATTATAAGATAACTATTTCTTTCGCCTCTTGTATGGTCTGTACTTCACAAAGGATGCTTCTTTTTAATGTCTATTTAGGAAGACTTTGCAGTTGAGATGCACAGTATATGTTTAGAACAATGATATTATGATGCATTTGATTTTATAACTGATAATCTTTAAATTTATAGATGTTATGATATTTATTGACTTCTGCGCGTTTTCACTTTTATCATTGATAATAATTTTAATAATAATACACGGAAGGATACTTAAGGATATTAAATTAAAACTATCTGCAAGTTGAGTAGAAATAGACATATCAGCAGGGAGACTAATCATCATGAAATTCATCTGTACAATACCTTAAGCAGGTTGAAAGACTTGCGACATCTCTACTATTCGTGAGAAAAAAAATTAAACCTATCTTACACATCCTTTACACAAATTTAATTTGTTGATTGGAATAAATCCATTTAAAAATAAAAATGTATGCTTAACGTGTGATATATTTCTATAAAAATATTATTAAGCTCAATTTCAACAAGAAAACAAATATTAACTGGAACTTCAGACACATTAAAAAATTACTAAGCGCAGTTTCAGCGACATGACAACATTTTTTACAGAACTAAATCTTAACACTACATTTTCTTGCAAAATAAGTCAGGAAATAATCACTAACCACTTTCCAAAAGCTTGCAGAATGCTTAATTAGTTTTTAATTATTATTATAATTTAATTAGTTTTTAAAATGACGTATGATGGAATCAATTTTTTTAGTTACTTTTAACTAATTTATAGAATACTTCCACCTGAATTTGGTATTTTTGATTTGCACGTTAATTTTTAATCAACGAGTGACAAAAACAGAAATTCAAATCATTGCCTGTGCAATTCAACAAAAATGGAAATAAATGCACGCATCTTTACTTCAAGTAATTAGATTATTTTAATTTTATTTCCTTTTGAAATTTAATAAAACGTGACTAAATTATTTTTCTGTTGCAGATTTTGAAAACTATTCA
>BGPR01019251.1:0-29610 GCA_013235015.1 Araneus ventricosus
TTATATCGCAAATACAGTTGTCACGACAGCTGCTGTACGGGGTTTAAAGACATGAATTAAAATCAGACAGATATTCTTCAGCTAAACAAAAAACTGATTAACTCTCCAATAAGTTTAAAAGTTCCAAGTCGCAGATACGCGTCGAAATTACTTTTAATTTCTCACTCAATGAAATTATTAGTTTCTGCTTTTTCAAAAGAATTAAGATTTAATATAAACTGAATCAGAATCTTAAATAAGTCAATGAAAGTTCCAAGCAGACATTCTCGATTATATATTGACTTCTCATTAAAAACTTTGTTTCAGCGTGGAAGGACAAAAATATAATAAAAAAATAAAAAAGGTGGTGTACCTACAGCAGTTTATTCTATTATCATCTTTAGCATTTACTATTATGACTATGGTAAATCGGTTTATTTCAAAATATTAACATACTATTTAGGGTGGATGATACAGTACAATGCCGGTTAGCCGAACTAAAGCGGTTGGAATAACGATTTTTTTCGGTTCAGCCATGAACATCTATAACTATTTTGTAACTAATTATAGTATGTAATTCTGAAATGTTTTGAGTGTAAAAACGAATTCAAAACTCTATTCGTAGGCTACACTTATATTCTCTATTAAAGTTAACTCTCCGTCGAGTACTATGCCCCTGAGAGGCACAGGAAAACAATATTGTAATTAATATTGTTAATGCCCATTAATTTTAACATTCTAAAATTAATCAACGACCTTCTAGGGAGGCTTAAAAGAAAAAAAGTGGGATATCGTTGCAAAAAAGTCTCGCCTTCGCGATCATTTCCGTGCAGTACATTACGCTTTTTTTTTTAAACCGATTGAAACGAAATTTGGGCAGAGATCTATAATTAATGTTAGCAACCGTCATACCAATTTTTATTTATCTAAGGTAAAGGGTTTAGGAGATGTAATTTTTACCAGTAAGCGATTATACAGTCCGACAGACAGTCAACCCTTTAACGGATCTGGCCCAAAATTTTATACGGACCTACATTTCCGATGAAGAAATATGTACCAAATTTTATCCATCTAGCTATTTAAGTTTTTGAGTTATAGAGTTCACATCAACGCGGACAGACAGACTTCCCGTAGACGGATTTTTGTCCAAAATTAGATACAGTGAAACCTCTTCGAACGGCCACTCCTGCATAGCGGTCACCCCTCTTAACGGCCAATTTTTCGTGGCACGGATTTTTCGGCCCATAGACCTAATGTTAAAATAACCCCTAGCAACGGCCACCCAACCCCTCTGAACGGCCGCCGGGTGGGTTCGCCCATCCCATTTAACAAACACATCGGTTAGAGATTTACTTTTTAAACTGAAAAACGAACTTGAAGAAATGGTTTTTTTCCGAAAGGGTAAAAACTTAAAACAGTCACAAATTTTATCCTTTTTTCAAAAAATGTAAAAAATTATTAAATAAAGTACTGTTTTCTCTTTAGATAAATCTCAAACTTCATTTTAAATAAGAAATATGTGTCAGACTTTTTTCTATTATGTATTATAGCAATTATCTTGAAATTGTAACGAAAACCCTTTAGAGCGGCCACCCCCTATGAGCGGCCAATTTTTCTCGGAACGGAGGGGTGGCCGCTCAGAGAGGTTTCACTGTAGAATCCTACAAATTATGTGTAAAGATCACATACCAAATTTCGTCCTCGTAGCTCTAATAGTTTTCGAGTTATCGTGTTCACAGACAGACATAATTCCAAAATTGTGTTTTTCGGACTCGGGGATATCTAAAACGTGGAGATTCGTCAAAATCTCGAGCTCGAATTTTTTGACGATTACAATACTTTCTCTTTCTATACTTCTATATATCTCTTTGTATACAAGAAAGTAAAAAAGCGCCGATTAACTTTTAAGAGCTAAATCAACTCTCCAAGCGTTAAAATGTGACTTCTTATACTCACTCACACATGAATGATTAAGCATCTAACTACTTTTCGAGTACAAAGGGTTAAACATTCGTTAGAGCAAATCTGGCTGTCCGTCGGTGGCTTACAAGTGAGCATTTTATACCATGACTAGCAGTACGCGCACGGCGTTGCCCGTGGAATCGGGACTTCAACAAAAAGAAAAGGGGGGGGGGGAATGCCCAATGACACGAAAAAGTTTTGAAAACAAAATCAAAACAGAAGATACACATTATTGATTTTGCCGCTTATTTTTTTTCGCGATAATGACATTCGAGCTGTAGGAAAACAGTACAGAGTACGTTAATCCAAAACAATATTAAAAAATTGCAACGTGAAAATCATTAACAGCAAACAAAATGTGCAACATAAACAACATGTATTTTTTAACGAACTTTTATGCTTGACTATCAATAAGTACATAAATCAAATAAATCAAAACTATAAAAAATATAATTCAAAACGCAATCTTTCTGCCTAGATTACAAAATGGTCCATCATGAGCTTGAAGTATAAGCGAAATTGATCAGAACATAACACACGGACGCGCACCAAGAAAAAAAAAATCCCTTAAACGGTGTAATAGTTCATTCAGACTAAAGCAATAAAAGTAATTCGTCATATTCCGCACCTATCCTCGTTCATGGCAGGATGCCAAATAAAGCCATCGCTCTAATTTGTTCCGGCAGATGGCGCACACTTAGATGGAACAGGATTTCCGTAAAATAACACCTTCCGAAAAAACATCTCTGACCCCATCAACTAAAAGATTAATTAAAAATCGACTTAAAATGGTATTTTAACTGTTCTTGTTTTAAATGGAGCAGAAACGTTTTATTTATTAGCTCAAAACATTTCAAAAAGATAACAAAATTAGAACGTGAGATGGAGTCATTTGATTTTGAAATCTTAAAATTTCAATTGAAAACTGACTATTATTTAAAAAGGTCTCAAAATTCAGTAAATTATGTTAGGTGTACGAAACAAACTTCAAGAGAACGGAAATCGTTTACTCTTTCCGATGGCGTATCTATTTGTTTCGTACAATTATCCGAAATCATTCTATTGAGAAATTAGTGCGAAAAATCACCCAAAACAACACGAAACATTAAATAAAAAATTTTCTAGATTAAATTTTAAAATTCTGGCTTCGAGGTGCATTGAGTCACCATTACGACTACCTGTGTGCCAAATTTCATGGCTGTAAGTGCGATAGATTCGTCTGGACATCGCACGCAGGCACACACATACAAACATTGCCTTTTATAAGTATAGATTCATCCAGTTGCCGAGATTTCCATAGAGGTCTAAATTTTTCTCATTTTTTTTTGGATTTGAGATTTCAGAGGCATTTCGGATAACCCGGGTTTCGGTTAACCAGTGTTTTACTGTAAAATTTTTATCGGCATAAAATATCGATTCATTATTAATTTTTCGATATTACATCTTGTACTCATGAAGAATTTAGTAAAACACATTTGTTAACAATAGAGAACTAACGAAAGAAATCTACGGTCGCCTCATATCAGTCACAAAGGAAATCTAAACAAAATTAATTCTATCAATTTTACTTTACGGCTGTAATTTTTCTTTAAAAATGAATATCTTATTTTAACCTTCAGAGAATTTCCAATCCGTCTAAACATTTCAAAAGCAATTTCTTTTCAAAACACGCTTAGGATACTACCATTTTTCCCCCCTTCCCCTTTCCAAATTGGGGGAAGAGGGGGGGATAAGCCACTGACAACTTAAGCTGACCGTACAGCAAATTTAAGATGTGGATTATTATGCCAAAACAAATAATTGTGAATATGATACTTAAAAGTATTTGATATTTAAAAAAATTCATGGGTTATCGATATTCTACGTAATGAAACTGCATTTAAAGAAGAAAATTGTTTAAGTTTATCGAGATCTTCCTATAGTCCCCAGCCGCGTAGGAGCACTAACCACGCCATCCATACTATCAACTAGGGTTGTCACCAACTACGAATAATGTTTGAATTCATTAATTGCGATTATTAAAGGGAATATAAAAGGTATAAAAAACAAAGATTTTTTTAAATAATTTGATGAAGACCGAAACAAGCAATCTCTTTTCAAGTAACGGTATATCATTAAATTTTTTTCAAAAATTTCCAAACAATTCATTCCTTTACAAATAGTGAAACTCAACAGTGAATTCACTCATCTCTTTGCTGTTATCATACAAAAGCTATTACTGAGAATGCTCGCTAAAAATGAAAAGCAACGTTATCAGCACTAAATATCTAACATTTGTCGTTGCTTTTAAAAACTTACACTTTCACAATTTGAAACGGGACAAAACGTTCGCGTCAAACTTAACTAGTGATGTCCAGCAAGGATACGGGACGATGAAAAAAGGCATGCAAGTGGCTTTATTTTACTCTGATAAAAAAAAAAAATCAATAAAGTCTAAGAAATCTAATAAATTGAACATTTAGAATAATAAAAAAAGATGCATGGCTAATCCTTTTTAGGCTAAATATATTTTACAGTTTATTTTACTTTCTTAATTATATCACTTTCTTTTTTCACATAATTATAAAATCAAGGGCAAATCATTTTAAAATTATAATGACAAATCAAGTTGCTTCAATTTTCTCCACTGACAACCTGTTTCCTTCGCCCTGGTCTCACGCAGAGTTTAGGGAGAAAACGGGACAAATAGTAATTCGGGACTGAAAAATAAAATAAGGTGACAATCCCGTATATAAGGGACGTATGGCAACCCTAAACATAACGGGAGTTCGGAATAAGCTTTAAAACCGGGCACATAGAAAAATAATCCTTGATTTACGTGTTTTGACTAACAGGCAAAACATGCAAGCTGATTTTGTAACTCTCGCAACTGCTTTCCTAATTGTTCACTCAACAACTCTACATAGGCAGAGTCCAAGAAACCGAAATCTTATTACCAGCGAACACTTGGTACTGAACCGAGCGAAAGGGAAGCGAGAATAATCGTAGGATTGAATGTAGGAGGTTAAACTTGCAGGCCGTTGTGCAAGTCGGCGGAACGAAACCTCCAGTTAAAAAGGAAATTATCGATGCCAAAAAATACACAGCTTCTTCTCTGTGGCTAAGGCGTGCCGCCAACTTTTCCACAAAAGAAAATAGTAAGGGAATAAATAAATAAATTGAAGGTCGGAGTTCAAAAGAACTGAATGAAAGACACGGACCTGCATGGGGCGGATTTGTATACCCACGCGTCCGATTGAACCGATCCAGTCAATTTTAATATTTGGACTGGAGTAAAATTCTTTCGAAAGAGTGCAATATTCTCAAGAAAACCAATACAATAAGATTCTGTTTAACGACAAAAAATGCATTCTCCGAACGGCAAAATTCTTCTGCCAAGTAATAATTTTTGATTAACCCCAATTTAAAGCGGTTTTCAAACTGTTATACTAACATAAAATGAAATACTATTCGGAAAACGAGTCATAACATATTTTCTCGAAACAAATACTGCCATCGTTGCGAAATTATGATTCTGCTAATGTAAAATTAACCAAATTTTTTGACAGAAGTTAAAAAACAAGACGAAGTGGCAAGGGCAGAGGCGGCCCGAGGTAATTTTACCAACCCGGCAAGACAACAATTTGGCGCCCCACCCCCCAACCAACGTAATTTTTAAATTCTATATTGTCTGTATTTTAAACGTCCAACAAAAGTTTACTTAGAAATATGCATGTTTTACGTGTAATATGACTTAATAATGTTATGGTCAGAATTTTTTTAATTTCAGAAATATTTAAGAACTAGCTGTTACCCACGACTTCGTGCGCGAAGAATTTGAATTATTCTTTTTTTTTAATTCACGAATGTAAATGTTTTTTTGCATTTTCAAAGGGGAAAGTAAAAGTTCTGACAGTTGATAATACTTATTTGGACGGCTGACAGGAGTGTACTGTACATCTATGCTGATATAGATATGTAAATTGTTTATCTATGCTAATATACTTTTGTATACCACGTTATTTGCACTGATGTAGAGGCTGTGTGAGCTGGACACACGTGAACACGCCACATATAGTTGCCCATGCGAAAAATATGGTTTTTCCAAATGTACGCCTGCCACTTTCAGCGTCTGGCCCTGAGCCTCGCAAATGATATTTTTAGAGGGATTTGTTACCTTTTGAACTGAGATGATAAATCCTTCGGTGTTATCGGAAGGCGTGGAATTAAAACACTCTCTCTTCTCCCTATATCAGTCATAACAGTAGCTTTCATGACGTTTGGACCTACGTGTGTAATTTGTAACCGTGTGCCATTGCGCAGTATTGGTATATCGATGTTACGTATCAGTAGTACTGGCACACCGATTTTCAATCTCGGCTTGTCGGAAGGTGCCCCTGACAATTCTAAGATCTTGAAGAGCTCTACAGAATATGATGTTCCTTGTTAATGCCCATTACCGTATCTACAGAAGGATATTCTGTAATATCTCACTGTGAAAATTAAACAAAACATCGAGAGAATAATTCACTAACGTCATTGGATCACTGTGTAACCGTATTAAAAACTTCAAATGCTACGACAACAGGAATCCGGAAGTGTAAAGTCTCCTTTGTTGTTTATGGTCAAAGAAAGCAATACTTTCTTAAATTAACTTTAACACTGGCAAAAGCCCGCGCGCGAAACAGTAATTTGGCTTGAATTTATTTCTATAAGAATAAAAAGTATTGTTAGAAATTACGTTAAAAAAATATTTTTAAACCTTTATAGCAATCGAAGAAAACATTTCATCGCAATGAAATTAATAGCATTAAAAAGATCATTTTCTGGTCTTTAAAATGGTATAAAAAGAATTGTTTTCTAATAAAGATTTCAGAAGTTATTGGCAAAAAACGTCTAGGCAATAGGCATAAAAGCGGCTAATGTTCGTTATTTAATTAAATATCTTAAGAACTAATTAACTCTGAAAGTTTAAAATAGCACCTTGTGTGTAAATTTCATGTCGCTACCGTTTAGGAGGAGTTTTTGTGACCGACCGACAGACAGATACATGTAATTTCTGCATTGTTTTATAGATATTTATAAACATAAGCAAAATTTTCAGAAATCAAGATAAATTAGTTGAAAGTCTAACCATTTCCTGGCAGCGAAGTAGGTATAAATTTGCGTTATTTCAAAATCGTCTGCACGGAAAAAATTATTAAACTTTAAAAAATGAATAAAAATTGAAGGAAAAATGTCACAGAAATAAAATTAATATCATTAAAAGGTAAAATTTTGAATTTTAAGATGGTATAAAAATCATTTTTATCGAACAATTTGTTCCGAAGTTACAGCGGAAAAAAGGATCCCGTGATAGTTGATTTTAAATATAATTTATTCCACATGTTTTCGCATTCCTGAAGGATCACGTGACAGTTGATTGAAAAATAAAATAATCTTCATCGAGAATCGCTGAGTCAATGGGCTTTGTTAATGATTTAATTGTATTATTATTTAGCAGTATTTATTTTCCATAACACTCTAGCAAGCTCCGCTAATACGAGCGAGCGAAAACAAAACAGGAGATAAAACATATCTATCACAAACTCCGTCTCAAGGACAAAGTGACGTAATCCTCCCGCTTGGTACCAGAGATTTCTACCAGTACGCATGCGCATGGAGAGATTTTGAATCGAATGCTTAACAAGTATGCGATTATACAGACCGACAGACAGTCAACCATTTGAGGGATTTGGACCAAAATTTTATACGGACCTACATTCATGATGATAAAACTGTGTACTAAATTTTATCTATATACCTATTCAAGTTTTTACTTTCTCGTATACGAAGTATACAAAGAGAAAGTATTGTAATCGTCAAAAAATTCGAACTCGAGATTTTGACGAATCTCCACGTTTTAGACCTCCCTGAGTCCGAAAAACACAATTTTGGAATTATGTCTGTCTGTGTGTCTGTGAACACGATAACTCAAAAAATATTAGAGATACAGGGATGAAATTTGGTATGTGGTCTTTACACATAATTTGTAGGTTTCTATCAAATTTTGGACAAAATCCGTTAACGGGAAGTCTGTCTGTCTGTATGTCCGAAGTCATGCGAACACTATAACTCAAAAACTTGAATAGCTAGATGGATAAAATTTGGTACACTGTTTTATCGTCATGAATGTAGGTCCGTATAAAATTTTGGGCCAAATCCGTCAACGGGCTGACTGTCTGTATAATAGCATACTTGTTCAACTCCATGAACATGTGTAAATGCCTGTGCAAAGAAGGGATACTCCGAAAACTTGGCAGCAAAAACCAATACTGGCGGCGAGATTTTGTAAGGAAGCAAACATTTAGGGCGCCTCGTTTTACTTGCGTATTGGAAGCAATCTCTGCGCATGCGCAAGCTATTCAGCGAGCAAGCTATTCTTCTGTTTTCTTCTCCGCACGCGGAACTTGCTAAAAAAATAAATATTGTGAAGTTTTAATTACATACGTATCGTTTTGAATATGATTCTTCGCCTCAATATTTTACTATCACTATAATCAACAATGAAAAATCTTCTGATAGTCATTGCATTCTGGGTTACAGTTGGTTCGAACTTTTTATCAACGCTGGGGAAAGGGAAATGACAAATGTTTGAAAAGTATACGAGAAAGTTTAGGGGAGGCCACTCCCGCTGGTTGAGTTATAGTGTTCACATGACCGCGGACAGACTTCCCGTAGACGGATTATTTCCAAAATTTGATAGAAACCTACAAATTATGTGTAAAGATCACATACCAAATTTCATCCCTGTATCTCTAATAGTTTTCGAGTTATTGTGTTCACAGACAGACATAATTCCAAAATTGTGTTTTTCGCACTCAGGGAGGTCTAAAACGTGGAGATTCGCCAAAATCTCGAGTTCGTCGAAATCTCTTTGTATACTTCGTATACGAGAAAGTAAAAAATGTATTGTTGGAAGTGTATAAATTCTTCTTTTTTTTTGATCCCGTGATATAACGTCAAACAGAATCATTTTAAGGGGACATACGACTGTTAAACCTCGAAAACTTTCGATTTTATGAAAAAAATATATATTATTTCCCTGTCTTTTCTGAACAATTTAAAACAACCCGCGTTAAAGAATTCCCATAATTATGAAAGTTATGAGGAAAAATGTATCAGCTATTCAACGTAAACGTTGAATATGACCATATCTTTAAAGCGCTGTATCTCAAAATGTGTTTTTTACTTTCTCGTATACGAAGTATACAAAGAGAAAGTATTGTAATCGTCAAAAAATTCGAACTCGAGATTTTGACGAATCTCCACGTTTTAGACCTCCCTGAGTCCGAAAAACACAATTTTGGAATTATGTCTGTGTGTGTGTCTGTCTGTGAACACGATAACTCGAAAACTATTAGAGATACAGGGATGAAATTTGTTATGTGGTCTTTAAACATAATTTGTAGGTTTCTATCAAATTTTGGACAAAATCCGTCAACGGGAAGTCTGTCTGTCTGTATGTTCGAAGTCATGTGAACACTATGACTCAAAAACTTGAATAGCTAGATGGATAAAATTTGGTACACAGTTTTTCAGGATGCGTAGTGAGAAACTGCTGCAAAAATTAAGCACTTTTTAAGCACCTTAGCCAGAAAAACTAAGCACCTTTGTACATGCATACGTAGATCCATGTATTTTCTAAGCATATGATGTTTTCAGTTTTATAATAATGCATAGTTTTATTGGAAAATTTAAAATATATATATATTTTTTATTTTTATAATGCGTATTTTTTAATTTTAATACTTCTTTCTGAATTTTCACAACGTCTTCTATTGCAAAATAAAGGATGCCCATTTTGGTTTGACAAAAAAATAAAAATAATAATTCAAATTGTCATTACCAAAAATTAAGTCAACTTTTATAAATTTAACAATAAAAATCTAAATGACCTTTTACATTTCTAAAAATTAATAAATCGGTTAATTTGAACTATCAGTTAATTTTCCCCTTCGGTATAACCATTCCAGTATTTCAATGTACGGCGGTGCCCATTGCTGAAGAAAGAGGGAGCGGAAAAAAAAGGTTATCAATATCCAGTCAACGAAGGATTTCAAAAATCATTAAATCATATAGTTTTGAAAATTGGTACACTTGTTCGTGAAGGGCTCCTGATGAACATACTAAAAGTCCCGATCCTGAGGGGCAAGGCGATCTCGCGCCGTCATCTTGAATTTCATCCACCATTTTTAGTTTTTATTGAATTTCTCGAAAACTATTCAGTTCTCAAATTACAATTGATTACTAATTAAAGAGAATGAAATTCCCTAAAAATAAATGCTTTTGTTTTTCTTCTAGCTTTAATAGTTTCTGAGATAATGGGCCTCCAAGTTTGCCGCCATCTTGGATTTCATGCCCCTTATTTTAGTTTTTTTTTAATATCTCGGAAATTATTCAATTTGTAAATTTAATGTAATCAGCAAATTAAAAAGCGTAAAATTCCCTATAAATACATGGCTTTATGTTTCTTCTATCTTTAATAGTTTCGGAGGTAACGAGTCTCAAAGTTTGTCACTATCTTGGATTTTATCTCTCTTTTTTTAGTTTTTCTTGAATACCTCGAAAACTACTTAATTTTAAAATCACACGTGATGCAACAAATTAAAGAAAGTAAAATTCCCTACTAAAGCATGCTTTTATTTTTGTTCTAGCTTTAATAGTTTCCGAGATAATAGGCTACAGTCTTGCTACAGTTTGCTACAATCTTGGATTTCATACCCTCCTTTTTAGCCTTTCTTAAATATTTCAGAAACTATTAAAGCTACAAGAAAAATAAAAGCATGGATTTGTAGAGAATTTCACACTCTTTCATTTTTTCAAACAATTGTAATTTGAAAACTGAATAGTTTTCAAGATATTGAAGAAAAACTACAAAAGGGGGTTGAAATCCAAGATGGCGGCGCGAGCTCCCCCCCCAGAACCGGAGATTTTTAATATGTTCATCAGGAGCCCCTCCCGAACATGTGTACCAATTTTCAAAACTATAAGATTTAATTCTTTTTTCACCCCCATTTTGGGCTTTCATTGACTGGACTATAAGTGTTATCTTAACATATGTTGAAACCCCTGGATTCCTTCCCTTTCGTCGGTTTTCTTCCTTGATACATCCGATAAACAAAGCTTTATGACTATGCTTTCGATTTATCGTATTTAACGTCTGGGGAAATGAAAAAAGAAGAATGTTTCTTTTACACATCTCGAGAAAATTAAGCACTTTTTAAGGACCCTTTTTTTCAAAATTAAGCACTTTTCATGACGCTACGCACCCTGTTTTATCGTCATGAATGTAGGTCCGTATAAAATTTTGGGCCAAATCTGTTAACGGGCTGACTGTCTGTCGGTCTGTATAATCACATACTTGTTTAACTCCAAGGGCATGCGTAGTGGTAGAAATGCCTGTGCAAAGAAGGGACACTCCGAAAACTTGGCAGTTTGCCAAAAAACAATTCTGGCGGCGAGATTTTGTATGGAAGCAAACATTTAGGGCGTCTCGTTTTACTGGCGTACTGGAAGCAATCTCTGCGCATGCGCAAGCTATTCAGCGAGCAAGCTATTCTCCTGTTTTCTTCTCCGCACGCGGAACTCGCATTGCTGGAGTTTGATAAAAAAAAAAATATTGCGAAGTTTTAGTACATACGAATCTTTTTGAATATGATTATTCACCTCAATATTTTACTATCACTATAATCTACCTTCTGATAGTCATTGCATTCTGGGTTACAGTTGGTTCGAACTTTTTATCAACGCAGGGGGAAGGGAAATGACAAATGTTTGAAAAGTATACGAGAAAGTTTAAGGGAGGCCACTCCCGCTGGTTTGATATTGCGCGCACGATATCTCGAGAACTATTGAATATTTCTACATAAAATTTGTACTGAATATGTGTTCTGCTATGTTCTACAAATTGAATCACAGTTTGAATACATTTTCACAAATAATTTTTTTGGAGGGGGGGGGGGGGTAAAGATGCTGAAATTTTAACAATTTTCAATATTTTTATCTTAAATCTGTATATAAAATGGAAATTAAATTTAAATGTTAATAACTTGAGGTTCAGTTTCTTAAACAGACTGTTAGGATTACTTAGATATCCAAAATATTGTGTTTATACCAATATTTTATCCGTAATCATGCGCGCAAGGTGACTATCTCATTTTTTCTCCAAAACTTATACCCGTATTTATTACTCTCTCAAATAAATACATATCAATATTAATATTTGAAAATGTGTGTGCAATAACAGAAAGAACAGATATTTTTCTAGAAAAAAAACTTAGTTTTTGAAATGTTTTGTTTTAGAGATAAAATGTATCGATTTTGACAGTTTCCCCCCCATTCTTCGGATGTTTAAAGGTCGTATATCCCCTTAACGAATTTACAGGCATGTTTTGTTTCTGTAAAGTTATGTGCCGAAAGATATACATTACTTATGTTAATGGGTTTTAATCATTAGTCATTGATTTGATCAAGTTTAAATACTTCTAGTAGCAGTTATTTTAAGCTGCCATTTGGAAGTTACTATTTTTGCTTTGTTCAATTCTCGCTTTTTCCGATGCCTAAAAGAAAAAGAGGAGTTACAGGGGATGCTGCCCGTAGACAGCAGGCAATTAGAAAACGTGAAAGAAGAGTTGCTGAAACTGACGAAGAAAAAAACCGCCGATTGTCAACTATGGCACAACGAGTCCAGTACAGAAGAGCGGAAGGAACAGAACAAAATAATAGCCGATTGTCAGTAACGGCGCAACGTGGCCGGAAGAGAAGAGCTGAAGAAACAGAAGAACAAAATAATAGCCGATTGTCAGTGATGGCACAACACGGCCAGGAGAGAACAGCCGAAGAAACAGAAGAACAAAGAAATAGCCGATTGTCAGACAGTATTTTTTTAGAGATTATTCTTTCTTTTTTGTTTGGATTTATTAATATCGGAAAAAATTTTCTTTCGTTTTTTGTATTAAGGTGTTTTAACTTCGTAACGTTTGTTGGGGAAAGTAAGTGACAAATGGGATATTCCCGTCCTGGAATATCACATTATTCGAGACAGCCCGTGCAACGCCGGGCCATACAGCTAGTTTTAAATAAAATGGTTAAAAAATTACAAAACTTTTTAATACAATTTGAATAGTCTAATACAAAGTATCCCAAGACCGTTGAAATGTGACCCATTGATCTGCTAATAAATTCGAAAACATTAAAAATATTCCAAGAATGATGTTCTGAATTTAAACGACACTAGATTTTAAGTTCAGTAAGTTCTAGAACACACTTCTTGTAAATCAAATGGAAGTCCTGAAAATAATTTTTAAAAAATAATAATATCGGGGTCCTCCCCAAAGTTGCAGGGCCCATAGGCAGTTGCCTACATTGCCTATTTGATAATCCAGCCCTGACCTGATCTTGTTTATCGATGTAAAACTTTCATTTATTGCTTTTTTTTTTAGCCGTGTTGCAATTTTTTTTAAAATCACAAACTTATCAAGAAACAAAAAATTAAAAATTTCTGCGAAATAATTTGTAATTTTGAAAGTTTTCTTCTAACGTTTGGCACTTTCTGGTGATTGGAAGAAATGTAATGGGAATTTTACACGTGCAAATTTTATTTTTCAAAAAACAGTTTGAATATTATTATTTCAAGAGTAATTGCTTATGTTAAAATCCAACAAACCTTATTACTCTCAGTACTGTTGTCTATATTTTCGGTTTGCAAACTAGTTTTATCATCTTGTTTATTGCTAAATTCTTCACAGTCACTTACGACGTTTTCAAATGTTCTACTGCTCCTGGTTCAAGTAATTGCAACTTTGCATGCTCTCGCACTTGGTCCTGGTAAACGAGTTAACTTGTTAAACAGTGCTTATCTAGCTTACCAAAATCATATGAGTTAAGTTCTTTTAAATAATCATACAGAAGGCGCACAAAAATGATCCAATAAGAACAAACACAACTTTTGAAATAACTTGCGCGCACTTTTAAGATTTCTGCTCAGTAATATATATAATTTTTAAAAAATAACTAAAATTTCTTATATGCGATTTTAATATTTAGAATTTTGTACAATTGACAATGTTAGTATTTTCAACATCGAAAATTTATATATTTCAAATAGCTATTTAATTCTGAAAATTTTAAAATAACATAATAGATTCATTGTAACAAAATTACCTGTGGTGTTGAATTCACAGGAACTTTTTGTTCTTGGTTCGAACAATAAGTTATATTGTCGTTCTTAAAGTTCTCTGGGTTCTAAAGACCTTCTCTGGATTCAATATTTTCTATTTTGATGAATTTTTTGAAAATAGACTCCTGCTTTTCGTGGCTGCTATCCGCGCCTTTCTTTTCTTACAAAACGTACTTGATTGTTTCTTTTTTGCAGACATTTTGGCGAAATACACAACACTTATAGGTACGACGTTATTCAAAATAAAAATAAAGCGCGGCATTCATCAGTTTTACTTTCAACACAGTGTGCCAAAACGTTTCGTCAAAGTAAGAATCCGATGAGAAATGAAGGGGGAAAGTTACATTTTTATCCGATTTAATATTTTTTCGGCCCACTGTGCCATAAAACTGAAATACAATAGTCGGTTAGGGGGAACGAGCCTCTCGGACCGAAGGAAAAACCACGAAATGAAGAAGGGAGAGTGTGGGATTCTAGGAAAATTAGAGCAGGGAGGGCCCGTTTTGAAAGCGGGTTGAGGAGGGGGCACAGTCGACAGGACCGCACCTATGGTCAACCTTCAACCCGATCCCCTAGGATCGGGTTGCCCGTGGGTACAGTCGGACCTGTGAATGACCCACCAAATTTTATGGCCTGATGTTCATGGAACAGATTTTGAGACGGCTCCAGGGTTTAGAGGCTTGAGCCGCGCGCCTTTACGAAAAACTGAAGAGGGCGCCAAAATGAAAGAAAAATTTTCGCCGCTTTCGCCCGAGATGTCATGCCAATCAAACCATTTTTTTCTCCCCTTTAAGTTCCAGCTTTGGTGCCACCCGGAATTTGGCGCCACGGGCAGTTGCCCGGGCCGCCTCTGGGCAAGGGTGTTTTTGTTATCGTAATTTGCTTGTTGGAAAAAGAAAAATCTGGAGTTTACTCTTGGGTTCTTACAGATGCTTCCACAATATGGTACGTTTTATGTTAAGCCCCGTCTATAGAGAGGGGAGTGTTGTGTTAAAACAACATATTCTCTCTCCCGCCTTAGATATTCGCCATTTTTCGAGAAGCATTTAGGCCAGATGTGCCCCCCATTCAACTCGGAATTCCTAGAAATTCGTGGGCTTGCCTCCGACGCTCTCGAACCTTCTCTGACGAAAATTGGCGTTTTGACCAATGATATGAGCTGGAGATCTTGGTGAAGGGGTTCCTGGCGTTGTTAGGGGGAGAGAGGATTTAGCTGGGGAGTGAGAAGGACGTGTCCAGTTAACGAGGGTGGAAAAAAATGTAAAAAAGGGCATGATGTAGGAAAAAGGTTAGAGCGTCCGTGGAGTCTTCGGGCTTTCCACGTACTGCACAGTGAGCATGTTGATCGGTTGTTTTTAATCACCTGAACCTGTGCGGAAGGTGCCAGATTAATTAGAGCACGGGTGAATCCTAGTGTAAACCGGATTCACATTCTGAATCGGCGGTCGGTGATGATGAGCATTAATCAATCCGTCAAATTAATCCGCGACAAACAGTGGTTTAGTCCACGGGTGAGATGAGTTTTTTCCAAAATATTACGTTTTGAAGACGTTTGCTAGGACTGGGTGCTTAACACGATTGTTTGCCGAGGGACTGAAGTTGAGTCCTGAATATATATATATATGTACGGGAAAAGAAATGCATGCCAAAATGGTCAAGTGTTTTCCTTTGTGTTTACTGTTTGTGCATTTGGTATGTGATGAAATCGAGTTTTTCTTAATTGCATGTGTATGGAGGTTGACTTTATTTTGTTTTATGACATGGAATGAGATGTTAAATTTTAAGAGAAATAATCATGATTTTTTATTCAAGAAATATATCCAGTGTATCTGTGAAAGGCATTTGCTTTGATTCTTTTAATTTCTTCCTTAATGCTTCAAATTTATAATAAAATTAGCTTCGCAAACATATCTTGGAATGTGTTTCTATATTTAAAGTGAATGATATTTTAGTGAACTGACATTTATATATGATAATTTACAGAGAAAATCATTTTGTGAGCTGACAATTATATCTCACTAAATACTTAATGTAGTGTGTGATTATTGGTCCTACACCACGTTGTTTGATGCAAGAGGATTGATTTCTTAAGAGTTTTGAATTATTTTTCTCTTTTAAATTCATCTTGCTCTTAATCAAATATTCAAATTTTGCAGTTAATGGTTTTTCTTTGTGAATGATCTGATGTTGACTCAGCATCCATATGGCATGGCCTGGATGTACTTTGGGTTATTGCAAAAACACAACGCGCTAGTTTAAAATTATCATTATTTATTTGACTTTGGGATAAGTCTGGCTTTCTTAATTAAAATCGAAATTCATAAGATAAAATAAAACTTCAACACGACAGGAGTCGAGTATGCATTTTGAAACATTACCTTTTTTTCCCAGCAATTTGGATCAAAATTTGATACAAATCTAAAATTTGTTGTCAAGACCAAACACTGCATTTCATTCAACAAGCACTTTGGGTCATCGTGTTCACTTACGTGCGGGTAGTCAATCTTCCCGTAGACAAATCATATCCGAAATTTGATACTGATATACAAATGGTCTGGAGACTGCATGCCTAATTTCATCCCCGAAGTGTATTCCGTTTC
Source organism: Araneus ventricosus (assembly GCA_013235015.1). Classification (NCBI taxonomy): domain Eukaryota; kingdom Metazoa; phylum Arthropoda; class Arachnida; order Araneae; family Araneidae; genus Araneus; species Araneus ventricosus. Next base: position 16,741 of record BGPR01019251.1, read on the forward strand.
TTCTGAGTACCGTGTTTACATACAGAAAGACATGATTCCAAAAATGTGCTTTTCGGACTCGTGGAGATAAAATAAAAAGTGGAGAATCACCAAAATCTCGAAGTCGAAATTTTTCTGTATGTACAGTACTTACGGTACTTTCTTTCAAAATACGAAACAGTACAAAGCAACATTTTTAAGCAACAGCCCAATAAAGAAGAACCTTCCTCATCACAAACATAAAATTATTTACTCGTTACTTGATTTTTTTTTATTTTCATGATTGATTTGAGAATATAAATCGATATAATTAAATTATGATAAATACAATACATAATCCACGGTGCGAATTTATCAAATAAATTAAATATTTTTTTTTTATATTCATTGACCCGTTTCACTTACGTGCGGTATTAACATGACAAAATGACCTCATTAAATGCCATTTCATTTAAAGTACGATTTTCTGAAAGGCGCATCCCTGAATAAACCGCGAGCGAAACGAAGTTTTACCACTCGTACATACAGAGAGAAGTAGATACCTGTATGAATAGAGCTTAAATGCAATGTGTTTAGGTCGTCCTGCCCACTAACTTTTATTAACAGAACTAGACCGTGAAAATAAAATATCTTTAATTAAGAAAAATTAAACAAAGTAATTTAAGATCAAATAAAAAACTCAAACAAAAGACTCCTTTTTTTTGTCTCTTTGCTAAATTAGGACTTCTTTAATTTAGGTGACTTTCTCGCTAGTTATTGTTTACCAAGGTCAGTGACAACTTTATCCACAGTACGGTGAAAACTATGAGCCACTCTATCACCGACTAATGAAATCGCGTGTTTCTACACATTTTATAGTCATAGAAAGAACACCATGAAATTACACAACAATCACTTTAAATAAAGGGACATAAAAGATAGGATATCGATTATTAGAGTTTAAACCTAAATTATTTTCAAACTTATGAATTATTTTTAAATTTATGAAGATTAAATTCAGGACTGTTTTAACAGGACATGATGGAACACCGCATAAATTCCCCCTTTACATTAACACCACAGCATACCCCCGAACTCGGAGCCAAAACGCCTCCCTGTCCGAAGTCCCCCTTTACAGTCAACTTGGTTTGTCTTTGACGATAACATTCAACAACCCGACAAAAACAAACTCTCAATGCATTTATGCGACCACATTTGGGATCAAAACCCACAGCTAAAGAAGAGATAATTCATATTTATTTGTGTGAACTTTCCCAGCAGCAGCATCTAATAGCGTTGTGCCCAAATAATTTGCTTGATCTCAGGTCATTATCCTTTTGTGGTCTTAATTCCATTAGCATGCAAACTGAATAATTTGTACCAAAAGAACTTCAGTGGCAACACTGGAATGTTAAAAATGCGTATGTGGCTAAAAGCGCGGACATGACCGCAAAAGATTGAAGCAAGGGGGAAAAAATGAATCTAGGCAGTATATATATCGAAAATAACAGTGAGGGGAAATGGTGCGCCAGATTGAAAGAGCCCTAAGCGGAATTTTTTTTTATTCACTCTCGCTATGGACAAAATCCTAAAAAATCTAAGCTGCGTCGGATTCTTAACAAACAGGTATTTTAGCAACAGTCATAAGAAGATCGGCCACACTGAAGGATTTCGTGGAGCCGGCCTGGCTTCGGCCAAGGGTGTCATATATATTTTTAACGAATTTATGTCAAGTAAGAGTATAGGAAAGCCATCCCCACCAACGTAAGTACTGTCATAGCATCAGTCACAGGCAACGAAAACATGATCCATAAAAATTAGTAAAAAAGAAAGAAAGGGTTAAAAAAAATAGAGCAAAATTATGTGATCATACTGGAAAGAGGAGTTCTAAATTAACATGAGAAACGATATCACTTGCTTTACTGAAAAGTAGTTTCAAAATCACAAATTTCATGAATTTCTTAATTTATGAATTCAATCGACTATCTTCATGCAAAAACAATCCAAAGGAGTCTGCTATATATTTTTAGAAGAATGCCTTATAGCAGGTTTATTTTAAATTTGACATATATGTATTAGGCATTATTCTTTTCTTATCTTTTTCACTGATTTAACTTTAATGCAACGTAGTCAGAAATTTGGAATTTATAGTGTTCTAAACTTATAAACTAAAAACTGCAAATTATTAAAAAAATAGTGTCTTTGCATAAGTCATCCATCGCTGAGGCCCGATCTAAGTGATAATGTGTGTCTTAATTTTTACTGATTTTATTTCAATGATTCATTCGAGCACCATCTTGTTTCCAAACTCATTTATTCATGCATTTTGGCTTCAGATTGAGTCGGTCTTATTAATAACCCTTAATGTTGATTTTAGATACATCTATGAATAGCACTGAAGTCATAAGTATTAATTTAATTTTATATATATATATATATATAACTTTAAGTCGAACAGTTATTTAATGAAGTAACAAAGCCCAGAATCCAACTGCCACTAAGAGGCGGTTGGACTGTTGTACATGGGCAGTGCCTCCTTAGTTACCTAAATAACACATGCTTTCAAGCACACTTCTAACTATCAAGAATTCTCATAAGTTGGGAAGTTTGATCTACAAGATTGATGTCTAGTTTTGAAGCTGCATGAGGGCTATTCTGAGAGATGTAATTTTGAACTGTGGTCCAGACGATAACCAAGCTACTCCTCTCAAGTTTCCAAACCACGCCAGTAGTCCAGTCAACGAAGGCCGAAAATCGACGAATAGAAAAAAAAAATGGTGTAGTTTTGAAATTTGGCACAGTTGTTGGGGATAGTGTCCTAAACAACATACTAAAAGTCCCCGACCGTGGGGGTTGCGCGGGGGGGGGGCGCCCCCGCGCCCCCTTTTCAATTTTTCTTAAATATCTCGAAAGCTATGGTTTCTAGAGAAAAAGTTTTAATTACAAAAATAAACTACATTAAATTCCCTACAAGAAAAGTCCTACATCATTATTTTAGCATCAATAGTTTAGAAGATATGGAGAGTTGAAAAAGTGAGTATTTCTGAAATTCCTTATTGTAATGGTAAAATCAATAAAAAATGCCGAAGTAACAACCTTCAGAACCACCTCATGCCTATATAATAATTTTATAAAGGTAGTATTGTATGTGTTGAGAATAGTTTTGGTGTCGGGACATGGGGGGTACAAATATATTTGATGAACATTCGTGATCCCTTCCTCCCTTCAATCCGTTTCTCTCCACAAGATCAATTCTAGTCGAGTCAACGCAGGAAAAATAGAAAAAATAAATGGTGTAGTTTTGAAATTTCGCACAGTTGTAGGGAATAGTGCCCTAAACAACATACTAAAAGTCCCCGACCGTGGGGGTTACGCGGGGGTTAAAGGCGGCGTTTTCGGTTTTTCTTAAATATATCGAAAACTATGGGTTCTAGAGAAAAATTCTCAATTACAAAAATAAACTACATTACATTCCCTACTAAAAAAGTCCTACATCTTTATTTTAGCATCAATAGTTTAGAATATATGGGGAGTTGGAAAAGTGACTATTTCTGAAATTCCTTATTGTAATGGTAAAATCAATAAAAAATGGCGAAGTAACAACCTTCAGGAGCCCCTCATGCCTATATAATACTTTTATAAAGGTAGTATTGTATGTTTTGAGAGTAGTGGTGGTGTCGTTACGGGGGGAGACAAATATATTTGATGAACAGTCGTTATCACTTCCTTCCCTCACATCCGTTCCCTTCCACAAGATCATTTCTACTCAGTCGTTTGGTTCTGCATTAAAAGCAGTATCAACGTTGTCGATGGTGGCTTCCTGCTTCACCGGGTACAATGGAATGTTGGCTGCAAGTTTTCTTCCATTTGTGATCAGTATGTATCTTATCTGATTAAACGTTATGGAGAAAAATGCATAGTAATCTTTGACGGTTACGGTGACGCCAACAATACAAAGCTAGCAGAACAGAGGAGAAGAAGCATCACGAAAATGTCCGTTGATATTAATTTCGAGGAGACAGTGACTGTCACAGTTCAACAGGAACATTTTCTTGCCAATGGAAGGAACAGGACTAGACTTATTCAATTACTAAGACAGAAAATGACTTCTAAAGGAATTGAGACAAGAGTCGCTAAAGGGGATGCTGATACTTATATTGTGAGATGTGGGTTAGAGAAAGCAATTTCTCATCCCACTGTTGCTATAATAGGGGAAGACGTAGACCTAATCATGATATTGATTTCTTTGAAACCGGCAGAAAGTGACATATATTTTATGAAGCCTGGCAAGGGAAAGGTCGAAGCTAAAATATTTTCAACAAGAAAGCTTCAAAAAGAACTTTCTTTTGCCCAAACAATCCTCCTTCTTCATGCATTCAGTGGCTGCGACACAGCATCAGCAATTTATAGAAAAAGCAAAGCGAGTACAGTTAATTTGTACAAAAATCAACTGAGCCAAATGAAAAACAATGCTGATATATTTTATAATCCTTCATCAACATCAGATGCTATCTCACAAGCTGATGAGAAGATGTTTCTCGCTATATACAAAGTCCCTGCTAATGAACATAATTTAAATAACCATAGGTATGCAGCATTTCTGAAATCATCGACCAAGGTAAAATCTGATCTCTCTTCACTTCTTCCAACCAAAGGAGAGGCGGAGCAACACTCGTTTAGAGGGTACTTACAGATACAGCAGTGACTTAATAACCAGTTACCTCCTGGTCAGTGGGGGTGGGCCCGAGAAGACGATGGATTCCCAGTGACAACAAATGACCCGGTAGCTCCTGACACAATTCTTAACTCCATATTTTGTCGCTGTACAACTGGGTGTGGTGGAAGATGTGGATGCCGGAAAGCTGGCATGCAATGCTCTTCTGTTTGTGGCACCTGTCATGGTATCTCTACTAATGGTGCACCTCTAGAAGGAGAGGAGTTCGAACTTGACCGAGAAGTAGAAAAATCGAATGAAATTTAATTACGAACAAGTGTCAAAAGTGTTTATGCATATTTTTATGTAGGTATGTATAATTATATATATATAATATTATGTTATAGACGTAATGTTATAATAGATAGCCGCCAATTTGAAATAAAAACTTTCTTTCTTAAAAATGAAGCTAGCTTTTTCAACCACTTATCAGTGGCGGACTGGGTTTCAAAATAGTGGTTGCCAGGACTCGATGGGGGCCCACTCACATCAAAAATGGTATCATTTTTATACAGGGTGTTGCTGAATTTGACCGACAAATTCAGAGGACTGATAGCATCAAGAGGATAAAAATTACCATAGAACATAGGGTTACAAACGACGTTTAGTCGGTGAAAATCGCAAAAATACAGAGTGTCCGAGAATTGTCGGACAATGTTCAAAAATTAATTTTAAAAAACTATTAATATTTCAACGACGAATTTTTTTTAAAATGAAAGAGCATTTTTAAACAATTTTTTTTTTTCAGATAGGTAACACGCCGTTTTGGTGGTCCAGGGGGTCGTAAATTACTGAAAATTAAAAATTAGTTTAGAGCTATTATCTGCAAAAATATTAAAACGGGAAGAAAAATAAAAGCATGAAATTGTAGGGAATTTTACGCTCTTTAATTTGTTAATTCGCATGTAGTGTGAAAACAGAAGAGTTTTCGAGATATTCAAGAAAAGCTAAAAAAGGCCCCCCAAAAACACAGGTTGGCTTCTGCTGATAGGTATTCCACCCCCAACAACTATGCTAAATTTCAAAACTTAATTGTACCAAATTTTTTTCTATTTATCCTTCGTTGTCTGGACAATAAAGCTTACTTGCTATTTTCTTTGTTTGCTTTAGAAATGACGCAGAAATTTCTCTAGAGAAAAGCTCTTCACTTTCTCACTCTTTCATACACACATAATCCTGGGGGTCCAGACAGGTTTATGTTTAAGGGGGCCCACTTGCCATCGGACAAGCTGGCAACCTGACCAGTCCGTCACTGCCACTTATTGTAATTCTCTCTCTATATTCTAAGCCATTCATCCTAAGAAAAAAATGGACTATTTTTGTAGGAAATTTAATGTTGTTTAATTTTGTAATTGAGTATTTTTCGCTAGAACCCATAGTTTTCGAGATATTTAAGAAAAACTGAAAACGCCCCTTTAACTCCCTGTACCCTCCCCCCCACTGTCGGGGACTTTTAGTATGTTGTTTAGGGCACTATTCCCTACAACTGTGCCAAATTTTGTAACTACACCATTTATTTTTTCTATTTTTCCTGCGTTGACTCGACTAGAATTGATCTTGTGGAGAGAAACGGATTGAGGGGAGGAAGGGATGACGACTGTTCATCAAATATATTTGTGCCCCCCCCCACGTCCCGACACCAAAACTATTCTCAACACTTACAATACTACCTTTATAAAATTATTATATAGGCATGAGGTGCTTCTGAAGGTTGTTACTTCGGCATTTTTTATTGATTTTACCATTACAATAAGGAATTTCAGAAATACTCACTTTTTCAACTCCCCATATCTTCTAAACTATTGATGCTAAAATAAAGATGTAGGACTTTTCTTGTAGGGAATTTAATGTAGTTTATTTTTGTAATTAAAAATATTTCTCTAGAACCCATAGTTTTCGAGATATTTAAGAAAAACTGAAAATTCCCCCCTTTAAACCCCGACGGTTGGGGACTTTTAGTATGTTGTTTAGAGCACTAATCCCTACAACTGTGCCAAATTTCAAAACTACACCATTTTTTTTTCTTTCTATTTTTCCTTCGTTGCCTGGACTACAGTGTGAAATGTTTGATTTTGACAGATTTAACTCATACCATGTTCTCAAACAACAAATCTTTAGTGGTATGGTTTTAAAACCTGTGACTTTCCAGTTCCAAAGCCAAGATGCACTCATTTGATCAATAAAATTCTATAAGACAGGGTAAAACACAAATACTGATACAAAACATTCTATTTGATTTTTCATATCAAAATCATTTATTGTAACTTTTTAAACAGATTAATTCAATTATATTTTAAATATTTTCCATTGCTTTTAAGTAAAATGAAAACAGATCACGTTACGATTGTGCATGGTGCTGGAAAATATTTAAAGCATGAGCATAAATGCACAATAGACGGTTTTAAAAGACTTGGACTCTTTGTTGATACACCAATACATTAATTTTATTATTCCATAACAATTGTTAAATTTATATTTCAAATTAAGAATAGGAGATTTATCATAAAACGAGCAAACCAGTATGGAGAGGAGGAGGGGGTCTTCGCTTTGTCACACTGAAACTAGGAAGTGATAGAATTTCGACTGCACCTCATTCAAATTTTCATTTACATAAAATTATTAAATCGCTATTTATACATGTTACCTTCAGTATGTTTATAACTTTCAATTTTTCACTACAATAATACCATATTTACCTTTACACTTAAGAATAAAGTTGGCTGTAAAAAAATTATATACCGCTCATGTACCAAGTAAAATTGATATATTTCATTTACAAAATTGTCTGCAATTATACTATTAGTACAGGCTAAAAAAATATTCTGTTTGTCACTAAAGACTTAGAATCCTTAGAGTAGGTGCCGGCATGAGTTTGTAGTTAAAAAGTAAAAATCCATGACAATTAAAAACTATTAAAAATAAACAACAAAATTAAGAGGGGCATTTTTAAAAATTCTTTTTATCAATATTTAAATGGAAGTTTCTTAAATAACATACTTTATGTAATAAGACGAAGCACACAGAAAATGTGCACAATATGAAGTTTTCAAAAATTGAGAAGATACCTTGAAATTTCTTCAAATTGTATGGGAATAGTTGGAATAACCGAATATATAACTACAAGCATTCTGAGATAGAGCAATTGAGTAATCTATGCTTTAAAAAATATGCCCTGAGGAGACATATTTTAACCCTTTATATCCCCATGGCACTTTGAAGTACCGCTTTAATCAAACGCTTATACCTTCACAATACACTCCTGCTCAAAAAATAAGCAACAAAGGCAAAACTCGGAATGAAACAAAAACTATTTAATGGATATGCGTGAAAGTTGTACACGAGGTAGGTGTGGCATTACCAGACCACATATTAAACAATAAAGCAAAGACAAACAAAAACACATATATTGCGGCCGTCGCGGCGCGACAGCCCAAATTGGTAGGCAGAATGCGCAATGGGAACCACACACTAATAACGGATACCTGTGATGTTCGCGGTCCTCTTTAGGGTATTATTGGTTCTTTCTAATGGAGTACGAGGGATGATAACAAACAACAGTTTATTTACATGATCACATTCAGGACAAACACTAAAATAACGGATAGGACAGCACGTAGAAAATCATTGTTGCGACCTTTCGCGGCCAACAACAGCACAAACAGCAAGATACGTCGGGACCCTTCGCGGTCAGCCACGCCAATAATACACCAACACTTTTTGTTGGGATCCCCGGCCCTCACTCGCCGGCGTTTTTCTCCGTTCGTTCACCCCTTGAAACCACCACTCAACTCATTCAAAAACAATCCCCGACCCTCGGGGATGACAGCGCCTTCCACTGGCGCGTGCGAACCGAGAATTCCAATACTACACCCCCCACGTAAGATTGAAATATCCTCAGATTTTCAATCTGACATTGAGGGTCAGAACACACGCACACGCACGCACACACACACACACGCACACAAACACACAGCACAACTCAACGATAAAGTAAGCAAACAAAACAGAAAACTTGTAAATAAAATAATACCGTTATTGAATACACAACAAGCACACAAATATGAACATTCTTTAACTGTTCAATGATAATCTCAAAATATTAATTTCCAACAACTTAAGCAGTAAAATGTATTATCATTAAATTTTTATGCTTTCACTCAAATTATAAAACATTATAGATACAATTTAATTTTATTGTTTATTTAGAAGATAGATTACTGAATTTATAAACCATAGATTCATTTAAATTTATAGATTTATAACAGATTCATTTAAATTTATAAATCACACAACTGCAAAGCAAATAAAATGATAGCAAAACCAATCCTTTCAAACACTATTCGAGTTCACAGGAAATAAAAAGTTCACTGAAAGGAAAGCACAACATAAATTCACCGAAAGAAAAATACAACAAAGGTTCATTAGAAGAAACGCACAACAAAATTCCACTGGAAGAGAAACACAATAAAATTAACATGAAAGAAAAATATAATAAAAGTCCAATGAAAAAAAAATCACATAAAAATTCATACTGTCATATTATATCGCTGTAAAGCGAATGCCCAACGTTGTAGCCTCGCAGATTGCGGAGCACCTTCTGTTAAGAAGGGCAACGGGTTACGGTCAGTGTAAAATTCTATTTCTGATCCATGAACCCAAACTTCAAACTTTTTTTAAGGCAAACACACGATGGCAAATGTCTCCCTCTCAATAGTCTACCAAGTTGCCATCTTATCAGTTTTTGACTGGCATACGCTATTGGACAACATTTTTCACCAGCCCTTTGTGACAGACACGCAGCCACTCCTATTTGGGAAGGATCCGAATGCACTATGAATGGTTGATCAGGCCTTGGCGTGTATAGGGAAGGAGCTTCAACCAAAGCTCTCTTCAGACGATCAAAAGTTAAAACGTGTCCATGGGATGTTATCTGGAACCTTTTTCATTGTCAGTTCCATTACAGGATAGACGAGCTCAGAGTAACTAGGAATGTACTCCCGATAGTAGTTGCAAAATCCTAGAACACTTCGCAACTCCTTTTTACTTTCTCGTATACGAAGTATACAAAGAGAAAGTATTGTAATCGTCAAAAAATTCGAACTCGAGATTTTGACGAATCTCCACGTTTTAGACCGCCCTGATTCCGAAAAACACAATTTTGGAATTATGTCTGTCTGTGTGTGTGTCTGTGAACACGATAACTCGAAAACTATTAGAGCTACGGGGATGAAATTTGGTATGTGGTCTTTAAACATAATTTGTAGGTTTCTATCAAATTTTGGACAAAATCCGTCAACGGGAAGTCTGTCTGTCTGTATGTTCGGGGTCATGCGAACGCTATAACTCAAAAACTTGAAAAGCCAGATGGATAAAATTTTATACACAGTTTTATCGTCATGAATGTAGGTCCGTATAAAATGTTGGGCCAAATCCGTCAAAGGGTTGACTGTCTGTCGGTCTGTATAATCGCATACTTGTTCAGTTTTGAAGCTAACTCCCTGCGCATGCCTGCTAGTGGCAATGCCTGTGCAAGGAAGGGACGCTCCGAAACTTGGCAGTTTGCCAAAAACAAATTCTGGAGTGATTTTGTAAGGAAGCAAACATTTAGGGAGTCTCGCCAGGTCCTGTTGCGCAAAAGAATGAGCAGAGGATTTGAATTTGTTTTGATCCTTCAAACCACTCGTGGTTCCAACTTTGGTTTACTTGCGACGGAAGTTTATTTGACGTCTTTTATTATTCTAGTTTTCTCTACATGTGTTAGGAGTATACGAGAAAGTTTAGGGGAGACCACTCCCGCTGGTTACTTTCTCGTATACGAAGTATACAAAGAGAAAGTATTGTAATCGTCACAAAATTCGAACTCGAGATTTTGACGAATCTCCACGTTTTAGACCTCCCTGAGTCCGAAAAACACAATTTTGGAATTATGTCTGTGTGTGTGTCTGTCTGTGAACACGATAACTCGAAAACTATTAGAGCTACGGGGATGAAATTTGTTATGTGGTCTTTAAACATAATTTGTAGGTTTCTATCAAATTTTGGACAAAATCCGTCAACGGGAAGTCTCTGTCTGTATGTCCGAAGTCATGCGAACACTATAACTCAAAAACTTGAATAGCTAGATGGATAAAATTTGGTACACTGTTTTATCGTCATGAATGTAGGTCCGTATAAAATTTTGGGCCAAATCCGTCAACGGGCTAACTGTCTGTCGGTCTGTATAATAGCATACTTGTTCAACTCCATGCACATGTGTAAATGCCTGTGCAAAGAAGGGATACTCCGAAAACTTGGCAGTTTGCCAAAAACCAATTCTGGCGGCGAGATTTTGTAAGGAAGCAAACATTTAGGGCGCCTCATTTTACTTGCGTATTGGAAGCAATCTCTGCACATGCGCAAGCTATTCTCCTGTTTTCTTCTCCACACGCGGAACTTGCATTGCTAGAGTTTGATAAAAAAAAATAAATATTGCGAAGTTTTAATACATACGTATCTTTTTGAATATGATTCTTCACCTCAATATTTTACTATCACTACAATCTACTTCTGATAGTCATTGCATTCTGGGTTACAGTTGGTTCGAACTTTTTATCAACGCAGGGGGAAGGGAAATGACAAATGATTGAAAAGTATACGAGAAAGTTTAGGGGAGGCCACTCCCGCTGGTTGGTTTGGGGCTGAGGTAGATTCTCGATAGTGTTGGTCTTATCCGGGTCAGGTTGATGCCGACCCGAGACAATGGCATGGCCCAAATATTTTATGCGAGACCTCGCAAACGAGCACTTCTTCATATTGACAGCAAAGTTTAATTCTCGAAGTTTGCATAGAATGAATCATATGCTCCTCCCAGTTCTCCGAATACACAGTAATATCATCGATATACGCACGTGAAAAGTTTCTGTACTGAGACAAGGCCCTATTGATCACTCTCTGAAATGTAGCTGACGCATTCTTCAAACCAAAACTCATCACTTTAAACTGATATTGCTGACGATGAGTCTTGAAAGAGGCGAGTTCCTTGCACTCTAGATCCATAGGTATGGCCCAGTACCCTTTCAATAAATCCAACGTGGTAATGACGTTCGCCTTGCCAATTGATTGGATTAAATCAACGGCCCCCTCCACCGAGAAGTCATCAGGGACAGTCACGGTGTTCAATGCACGGTAATCCACGCATAGACGCATGCTACTGTCCTTCTTGTTAACACAAACGATAGGACAGGCGATCTCTGCATCGCTCTCCTCAAGGAGATCTAGAGCTAAAAGTCCATCTATTTGCTCATCCACTTTATCCTTCAAAGCTTCAGGAATACGGTAAACATAAGGTTTTTCCCTCTCTGCATCAGGTTTAAGCCGCATACGATGAGCACCTGCTTTGGCGACTTTCAACTTGCCTGTGACGAGTTCATTATGTTTAAGCAATAATCCACACAGTTCATTTCTCTGCTCATCGCTTAAATGATTCAAATCTATTTTTTCACACAATTCACGGGAATCGATATACGATGTGTTGGGAGTTGGGTTGATCACCCCAAAATCATGATCTTCCTCAAAGATAACGCGGATAGTATTTCCGTATTTTGTTTACGTGCATATGCCTAACATTTCCACCAGCTAATCTTACTTTATAAGAATGAGGAGGATGGTACTGAACTATCTCACCAGGACGTCCACCTAGCATATAGCTTATTGCTAGCAGTCAGGTATCAGCAACACCACCTGCTCTCCAATGTTAAAAGCTCGCACGGACGATCGTTTATTAAAATATTCATTATATGATTTTTGTTTGTCAGCTGCTACCAAGGAAGCTTTCTTCGCTGCCTTTTCCATCTTAATTTTCATCTCTTGTAAATAGTCTGCCGCTGACGGGGTAACATTAGTAGGTAAGTGCACTTCATCTGCCCATGAAGACTTTAGAATTGCCAAAGGCCTCTCTGCCATACATCAATCTAAAGGGTGACACTCCAGTAGTGCTATTTGGTACTTCTCGGTAAGCAAATAGTAGGAAGGGTATCTGATTATCCCAATTTCGAGGATCTTCTCTAATGATATGGCGCAGCATATTTTTTAGAGCTCCATTCGACCTCTCGACAAGGCCATTGCTGGCTGGATAGCCAGGACAAGAAAATCTCGGACTCGACCCAATTCTCTTAACGGTCAGAGCTGACGTGAAATTAGTACCTCTATCACTAGATATT
>BGPR01019252.1:0-29609 GCA_013235015.1 Araneus ventricosus
GCGAGCTCAATGAAGAAATTTGATTTTAAACTACACGGCAAGTCTCTTTCAAAAGTTGCCTAAATAGGAAGTTATTCATAATAATTCAATATTATTTTCGTATACTATTTATTTCCTGAAAGAATGGATAAATCAATTGAATTGGGCCAGATTTCGACTTAAACTCTCATTTTGTAGACGTGGTTTTAATTATTAGGTCGGTTCAAGATTATACTTTCGCATCAGTGGCATAGTGACCGTTTGGCATGGGACTTACAGACGCCCCTAGGATAAAGCATTAGTGCATTTATGTTACTTTTTAAAGTAAAATATGATAAGGGGTGAAAAAATAATACCATTTCTCGGGCGTAACTTACCCTTGCTACGCCAATGTTTGGCATCCTCTGACCAAAGATAGTTTTTCAATAAAAACAGAGGCTTTGGGGTTGTTTTTCTTCCCTACCCCTAATTGCGACGTCGTGGAGAGCAGAAATTAAATGATCTATGACATCACATCTCATTCTTTCATAAAGATTGTTATAACTTCAAGTATCTGGTAAGTTCATGTATTACTGATTTTACAATTTTAAAAAAAAATGGAAAGAATGCTGTAAGGAGTTTTAGAAACCAGAGTAATTCCTTTTTCAGCAATTAATCATGGTGTGAAATTGGTCATAAATATAGAGGAGCATAAAAAAACTCTCATTAGGCCATATAAAATATAATGCTATTTGATTATTCTGTTATATTTCAACAGTCAATTAAGTGAAGTTTCTCTCTAATTATTTTCCTTCGGTCATGGTGCCATACACAACATGGAGTGGGAGACAGTTGTGAGTTCTCTAAGTCTTATCAATTACCTTCAGGAAAGCATATAACTTAAATATCTCAGCAGTTTTTTGAAAATTAAATATACGGGTGAAATAGATGAATCTATTCATATCTAGTTTAGTCTCAAATGTACACAGACGGAAAAAAAATCTCAACACCAAGAAAAAATTATTGTAGAGTAATTAAATTTCTGCAATACATTTGTCTAGGTAACATATTGAATTGATTAAAGTTTCAAGATCACAGGTTAATGTAAGCACGAGAAGAGCCATTTCAAATGTGAAATGCTGGTACATTAATAACCGGTGTAACCACCAGAATTTTGAATGCAAGCATGCAAACGTGCATGCATTGTGTCGTACAGGTGCCGGATGTCAGTTTGTGGGATGGAGTTCCATGCCTGTTGCACTTGGTCACTAAGTTCAGGGACGGTTAATGCTGGTTGTAGATGACGCTGGAGTTGTCGTCCAATGATGTCCCATACGTGCTCGATTGGAGAAATATATGGTGATCTAGCAGGCCAAGGCAACATTCGAAACTCTGTAGAGCATGTTGAGTTACAACAGCGGTATGAGGGCGAGTGTTATCCTGTTGGAAAACACCCCCTTGAATGCTGCTCATGAATGGCAGCACAACAGATTGAATCACCAGACTGACGTACAAATTTAAAGTCAGGGTGCGTGGGATAACCACGAGAGTGCTCCTGCTGTCACAGGAAACTGCTCCCCAGATCCTAACTCCAGGTGTAGGTCCAGTGTGTCTAGGCCGCAGACAGGTTGGTTGCAGGCGCTCACCTGGCCTCCTTCTAACCAACACACGGCCATCACTGGCACCAAGGCAGAACCAGCTTTCATCATAAAACACAACAGATCTCCACTCCGTCCTCCAATGAGCTCTAGCTTGACACCACTCACGTCGCAAACGGTAGTGGTTTGAAGTCAGTGGAATGCACGCTACAGGGCGTCTGGCTCGGAACTGTCCTTGAAGTAACCGATTCGTAACAGTTCGTTGTATCACTGTGGTGCCAACTGCAGCTCGAATTTCTGCCACAGATGCAGTACGATGCGCCACAGCCATACGCCGAACACGGCGGTCTTCCCTCTCAGTAGTGCCACGTGGCCGCCCGGAACCCGGTCTTCCTGAGACAGTACCTTCCCTTGCCCACCGCTGCCAACAATCATGCACAGTGGATACATTCGTGCCAAGCCTTTCTGCAATATCGCGGAAAGAAAATCCACCTTCTCGTAGCCCTACTACAAGACCTCTTTCAAACTCAGTGAGCTGTTGATAATGGCTTCTTCGTCTTCATAAAGGCATTCTTGACTAACATCAACTCACTACGTCAAATCTCAACGATAAATAACGCTCACGAACTTTACAGTGCGTATTTAAAGCAAACCTGATTTGCATGTTCATAGTGGCGCTACTAGCACCACACTTATGCTCCTAGCGCGAAATTTGAATAGACGTCATCTTTCAGATGTATAAACACGCCTATCAGATTTCGTTTATCTAGCACAACTCTTTCTTAGTGTTGGGAATTTTTTTCCCGTCAGTATATTTTCTTTCAATGTCCTTCTTTGAAGATACAGGGCCGGCCTTTAGCCGATTGCACCAGTTGCTCCCAATGTCTACTCTTGGTACTGTTCAGTGAAGTAACTAGGGTGGAGCAGGCAGGACACTGCCATGGGTGCCATTACTAGAGGGTGTGAAATTGAGTTTTAAGAGTTTAAATGATCTAATTTTTTCTTACTTTCTTAAATACGAAGTATACAAAGAAAAAGTATTATGATCGTAACAAAATTCGACCTCAAGGTTTTAATGAATTTCCACTTGTCAGACCTTCCTGAGTTCGAAAAAAGACATTTTTTTTTAATTATGTCTGTCTGTCTGTGATTGTCAGTTGGTTGTACTTATAAGACAGTACTTGTTTGTGATTGCATTAACTCTAAAACGCAACAAGCTAGACAAATGGAATTTGGTGCGTGGTCTTGTTAATAAAATTGCCTATCTATATCGATTTTGGTTTCAATTGGAAGAGAAGGCGTTCAAAATCTTCGCTGTACTACAAGGCACAAAGCGAGCCATATTGTTGTCTGTATAGAGAAATTCGAAGATATCACTTTTTTTTTCTTTTTTTCTTTTTTTCTTAACTCTAAGTCCTTAGAAATTAAAAAAATAAATAAATGTTGACCAAAATTGTTTCCAGTTGGGGCCCCTGAGGCCGGCTTTGTGACGATGCATAATCAGAGAAGTCTTTAAAAAATTGAGCTGAATGGCCTAGAGATATTTTGCGCCCATCAGAATCGTAACTAAAAAGTTGAACGCCTAAGGCCGAAAGAAAATACCTACCTAATAAAATAATTGAGGAGCAGAAAGAGAAGAAAGTTATAAGTCGCCTGTTCACTGATTAACGTCTTACAATTTGGCGAATCGATGCCTTTTCATATTCATAATTAAAATCGAATCAATTTTTTGTTCAAAATTAAAATAAAATCTGTAAATTTTTAGGCGTCCCTGTGCTAATTCATTGGCGGATAAGACGGCCCTGTGCATATTTTTCTTGGGTAATTCTGAAAGCGACCACTAATATTTGATTGCGCCATCTAGTAGCTGGCATGTCAGTTACAAATGGTATCTTCAATAACACCAAAACCAAGTTTAAATTTTATTTGAAAATTGTGCAAGTGATTAAATGAATAGCAATCGGGCTATAATTTACATAAGATTTTCTTATAATATTAATGGATTTTCTAATAATTAACGATGTGAATTTTTATGGAATCAAACGTTGCGGAAAAACCAACGTAAAAATGTTTTACCTTCATTCAGCCTCACACGTTTAGCTTTCAGTGCTACTTCGTTGCTTTTCTATATCCCTAAGCAACACAAAAATATTACACAAATTTTTACAGTACTTTTTCCTCTTTGCAGCATTCAGCAATATCATAGTAATATTTCAGATCTTGTGTCTTGGGAAAGCTCTCCCTTGAACTGCGGACCCATAACCTGTAATTTGCCGAAATGAACTTTATCCCCCTCCTCTTTCCAGTCAATTAAGTATTTGAAGTTTAAAATTTTATCAGCAATTATTCCTACTCTGCATAAACTTTTCAAGATTTTTTTTATATATAACGCATGCTTTAGTAATAAAAAAAAAGATTGCAAGAGAGTAATCAAATGTTATTGGAATTAAAAAATGAAATTTTGTTCAATGGAATTTTTAATTAGATTGTTTCATTTCAGGTAATATAATTATATGACATTAGAAAATAAATACGAAGATTATTTAGTCATTTATTGATGAAAACTATTTGCGTAAAAAAGTTAACTTTCGCACAGAAAAAATTATTTCCTAAAAAGTGCAAGATACTCTACAATATTGTTGCCATATTTTTATGGTATTGTATTATGATGTATGTATTAAACAACATGGTAAAAATGCATCTTCATACAAAACTCTGAATCTGAAGCATGGAATTTAAAAACCCAGCATAATCTTCATGAACAATGCCTGTTTAAAAACACTTCAAGCAATAAATGAGTTGAACATGCAAAATCTGTGCCTGTATTTATACACAAAAATCTGCGTATTTAAATAAATAAGCGAAATTATACGCAGTTTCCGTATCTCCCCAACTGAGAAACCGAATAGTAATAATCGCAATTCCTCAACGTTCGATATTTTTTATGAATTCTTTTTCTACTCTTTTTTAAATTTACACTTAACAACTTCACTTCGGAGTCATAAAATCGAATCGCAAATTCAATAATTCAAGCTTCTACTTTACAAATTTTTCAACCCACGCGCAAGTATATTTCCTGTAGACCTTATCAAACCATCTGAAATACCAGTTCAGTTCGTTTCTAAGAGAAAAAAAAAATCGATGATACTAATTAAATGTATAATAATTGTGAAAGAAACTAATGGATTTCAAAAGTAAAATTATTTATTTAAAGAACTGTTATTAGGTATGATGACCTAATCAGTTATTTTTTCTGTCTAAACACCTTTGCTACTGCAAAGTTTAAAATAATAATAATAATATTTTCGGTAATTAAATAGAACCTGTTTTAAATTTGCTACTTCCTTATTCAGAATATTCGTATTTAGAAAGTATGGTTTTTAAAAATGCAAACGTTAACATAACTGAATCCTATAAACAAGCAAGACACAGACTAAATTTTCCTAAATAAATATGAATTTACCTATATGTTAAAAAGAATTACGTATTTTGATGCAGATTATGAATTATCGATATAGTTTCATACAAGTCTCAGAAACAAGAATTTTATAAACTGGCAAAACAAAATGGAATTCTCGAAAATAGCATTAAAAAAAAGAAAAATATGTTTGTTTAATTATTCTGTTTTAAATATTTATTATTAATTTTTTTCTTTAAGAGATCTCAGAATATTTATAACCTCAATGTAGGTGAGAAAAAAAACGAAAAAACAAAGTTATTTTCTTCGCAAAAAATATATAAATAAAAATGTTATATATAAGTCCTAATAAAATGTTCTTTTTAATAATATTTCAGTGTCTAATAATATGCGCAAAACTGCTTTACGAAAAAAAATCTCAAATAATTGAAACTGTTTATTATGAACTACAAGAAATTACAAAACCTAATATGCCGTGACCAGGATTCGAACCTGGGTTATTGCGGCCACAACGCAATGTACTAACCACTATACGATCACGGCCACGGAAGA
This sequence comes from Araneus ventricosus, assembly GCA_013235015.1. Classification (NCBI taxonomy): domain Eukaryota; kingdom Metazoa; phylum Arthropoda; class Arachnida; order Araneae; family Araneidae; genus Araneus; species Araneus ventricosus. The sequence goes on from BGPR01019252.1 coordinate 5,527, forward strand.
CCGATGCAAATTACTGTAGAAATTACGGGGAAACGCCCTAATTGTTGTTTATGGAAGAAAGCCTCTGTACTTCTGGTCCCTCCGATAGTAATTTAATCTTTAGTAGCTTACGTTTCTCAGGGTGAATTTTATACCTGATATTGTTTTTTTTTAAAGTTGGTTTTTTTTAAAGTTTGGTAATGTAATTCAACTGTACAAACTTCGGAGGGTAATTCTAAATGTTCAAAGGATTTATTTGGATATCTCGATTGGGCCTCTAACCAGTCGCGTACCTATAGGGTGGCACTACTAACAAAGAGTCAAGAGCATACGGCCTTAGGAGGCCCAATCCAGGGCCGGATTATTAAATAGGTAAAGTAAGCAACCGCCTAAGGACTTCGAGACATTGGGGGTTGGGAACAATTTAATCATGTTTTAGCCTGATGTATCTTTTAATAGTTTGGTTTCATGAATCAGCTTTTGGAACCAAATTCTTGTTTTAGCCATGAGCAGCGCCAGTGGGGTGTCCGGGGGGGAGGCCAGGGCCCCCGGGCAGGGTAGCGGGGCCCCCCCCCCCTCCCGTCGGGGCAAATTTTTGTACCCCGTTCACGCAACGGGCTATTCAACTAGTAGATAAATAAAGATCTGGCGAAAATTTGAGATCGTCATCATTATGTCCCTACCCTTGTACAAAAGATTGTGCCTCCCTGTCGGGGAGACCCTGCCCCCCTCGGGCGGACTCTAACGCCACTCTTGGTTTTAGCATAATGTATCCTTTAATAATTTGGTTTCAAGAATCATATTTTGGAACCAGATTCTTGTTTTAGCATGAAGTATTTTTTAATAGTTTGGTTTCAAGAATCAGCTTTTGGAACCAAATTATTTTTACGCACTTACTTGGCTGGATCCATGTATGTAAAGAAGGAATATTGAAATTGATTTTTCACTCACTTTATGATGTGCTAGAGTTTTGAAATTTCGTACATTTGTGTGTTCTCGATGATAATACATAATTTTAAAATTTACAAAATTGAATTGACAATCAATCGATTAATTTAATTACATTTTTATTCCATACAATGGTGTCACCTGGTAATGAATTAGTGAAAAAATTCATTTCTAAGATTCTAAATTATTTATTATAAAGAATAACAAATTAAGAACTAAAATGTAGAAAATAATTTTAAAAAAATAATTACTACTTTTTAGTCCCCTAATAAAATTGTGCTTTTAAAAATTATCCTCATAAAATCTATTTTATCACGCCTTCGCTATCTAATTGTTGTTTCACCGTGGCCGCGACTTGGAGGAGCTGTCGCCCCCCCCCCCTACATTTTGCGGAAAAAAATTAAATTTTTATTTCATTTCAGTTGATTAAAACATGAAATTGTGGCCGGGAAAGCTGCCAAATTTTGCAACTAATTTTTTTTTGTCTGCCCCTATACTCCCGGGTACTTTTAGATGTCTATAAATATTCTGCCCCCTCCCCCACTTTTTCTGCCCAGTCGCCGCCACTGTTGTTTCGTGCCACTGCTTTTCATTTTTTTTAAAAATATCTTTCGGTCTTGTTTTTCGGCACATGTATCAAAGAATGAGAACCATTCAATTTCTCCGTTGCTTAATGAGTCGAGATCTCTTCATTTTGAAACTGTACTTACCCCTTCTTATTGGTGATCCAGCTTCAATCCAAATATACTTTTGTAGGCTACATTATTTGAAATCTTAATAAGATATACTCTGCGATGGAATGATGCTTCAGTGGCCTTCGGTAATGTGATGATTCAATGACCTCTTTTGACATCTGTGCATTTCTCTCCTGTGAGTTTTTTGCCTTAGTACAAATTTTGTATACGCTGAACAACTTTATCAACTATCTTTTGTAATCCTTTTTATGTGGCGGACGTTTTACCCGCTATAATTTAACTAACTTACTCGGTGGTTTTTTATCAATTGCAATTACATTCTTTTGTAACATCCTAGAAATTGATCTAGATTTTTACCACTCATTCATTGTTTGTTAATCCAACTCAATTTAACCGGCAGCAGCTCGACTTCGCCGATGCCGAATTTTCTGGACAATTGAAATTCTGGACAATTGTTTCTAGAACTTACCTCTTCATATTTTGTGATTCTATCTGTAGAAAATTCTGTACGCGAAGTGAAATTCTCATGTTTTTCGATTTATCGGCTATAATTAAATAAATTACATCAATTTTTTAATTAGAATATTTAAAATTAAAAACACATACACGTAAATTTATATTTAAAAAATAATATTAGGCAATATTTCAAAATCCTGTAGGTTCATATTATTCCGTGAAATTTACGCATTTCGTAGAGTGAGGTCATATAACTTCAAATGTCTGCCTGCTTATAAGATTGTCACCGAAGTTTTAAAAATTCACTGAAACAACGCAATGAAACTTCATAACATCATGTGCAGACATAGATGAACATTGCTCGGCAAAATTTGTGAAAGTCCGCAATCCTTTGTCTGCTAACTTCCAAGTAACTTTTTTCGTCTGCATGTCGTCTTCATTTTCATCCGCTCCATTCTCCTCATCATCTATCTCTTTTTCCAATACATATTGAAATTTCGTGTCGTCATTCATACAGAAAGGCATGGACAGAATTGTCTGCATTCACTCAAGCCTGCATCTACTCTTCACTAACCCATAACAATTTTTTTCCCGATAGCTCTTAATTTCAGATTTAAATTTATACCTTCAAAAGTGCAATTATTTTGATATTGCTGGTTAATTTTTTTTCGGTGAAGAGAGATTTTACTGTATTAACAAAATTTGGAAACTGTTCAGAATCCTCTTTTACCCCACATCAGTTTTCTAATCCACTTATATCCTTTATTTTGAATCATTTCTGTTGAAATATAGATTCACCGTGTGATTCAAATGGGCCTTATTTTATGCTGACATTTTTTCTTTTAAATCCGAGAGGGTCAAAAGAGTTTAATCTACCCTTTTCTAAATAGCAGCACTTGTCGAATGGTTCACTTTCAAAGTTTATAAAATATGATGTCTAGATCAATTTAGAGAAAAATGTTTGTTGGTCCACTAATTCTCTACTCCTTTTTTTTTTTTTTTTGTCAACTCTTGAGTTCTATAGCAAAGATATGAATTCATGTTCACAGAAAATAGAAGCATTATTTTTTTACATTCGGCCAGTAATTGTTTTTATTTTTGCTAAAATACTTAAAAGAGGCCTAAATAAAAAATCACAGGAAAATGAACATTCAAGACACCCTTTCCGTTATACATATTACAATGGCTGATAGACTCCTATGAACAATACTTGCCATGATTATCCCAAAAATCACTTCATCATTATTCAAAAATTTATTATAGGGATTCCCCTTCTTTTTTTTAAAGAACAAGTTCAGAAATCCTCAAATTAAATTTCAATAGAGTCAATTCAACTCATATTATACATTTCAAACACACTGAGCAAATTAAATTTCGGAATTCATTGCGCATCTTGCAATAAGGAAAATGATGTGATGTCGCAGCTCTTGGTAAGATAACATGCAGCTGGATGTTTGATGGTAGACACAGTTGTGCATGTAATTTGAATGTGATGTCACCAGAATGTAATGTACTGAGTTCAGCATTTTTAAAAAAAGCGTGAAAGCAATCCGTGTTTATAGAAAAAATCATTCTAATTTCAAATATGCAAGTAAAATTTTACATAAAAAATTATTTATTTAAATATTGAGGGCGAAAGATGCACCGAAATAGCAGGAATAACGATGCAATCCGAAACGCACTCTCATTGACCGAGTAGATTTTGGCGCCACATGTGCCTTCCTTCGCATACTTCTTTTCGCTACTTTTGTACCATATTTTGATTCTAGGCGTTTGTACTAGCTAACATTTTAGAAGTGTTGTTGTTGATGATCCCCGAAGATCAGCAGAGCTATATCAGGTCCATGAGCCTGTGCACCCTAAAGAAATTCAAAGTCAATAGAGGATTAGGAACAAGATCCTGTTTGGAAAGACCCAGGCATGCCAGAATATGATCAGGTGTGGCTTGTTCTGCAGTACATTTTGGGCAGATCTCAAAACACTTAGAATTATCAGAGAAAGTCAAACTTCTGATATGCCCACTAAGGAAGCGAGTAAGAGTTGCTTGGTCGCGTCTGCTGCAGTCAATTGATAGACAGCTCTCTGGTCGAGAACCCTGATACCAGTGATGCACCGGTGGAATGAGCCAGATAGTTTTATTCCTGCTTTTAGCTCTAGAGAACAGCTCCAGGTAGGTGAGAGGTGCAGAAGGCACTGAAGCATCATCAGCACCTGCTTTAGCAAGTGCATCTGCAATCTCGTTACCTTGGATGTTGACATGAGAAGAAATCCACTGCAGGTGAATCCGGTAAGATACTGAGTGACTTTTAAGTTTGTTAAGAATATTCATTCCTGTATTATCTCTTACTCTATGCCAATTGACATTTTAGAAGTGAAGTTTTTGGCTTTTCTATTATTCAACGTTTAATTTCATAATGGATATTGGTTTTGTACAAGGTAAATTGGATAATTTGCCAAGGATTGATTCTACAATGATGGCAAAGAAACTGGACGCAAAACGCCGGCTCGCAAATTATCTCATAAGAAAAGCTGTTCATATCTTCCCTTGGACGCATTCAATAACCGGAACAAAGCTCTATACTATACCACAATAGACTTTGCCTTCGGAAAAACGGGTAAGTTTTCAAAACTACCCGTTAGGCAGCAATAAATTGAAGAGAGGCCTTCAGACATTCCGAAGAGACGCCACGATTTCTGTCGCACAAGAAAGAATGAAAAGCTAAGAACCTGATTTAGCATGAGTGAAATTTTGTATGCCTACAAAAAAAATACCCACCAAACCACCCCCCCCCCTCCAGGAATATACTAATTTTAGAAGTTCCGCTCAAAATAAATTCAGATAAGGTATTGTTTTTAAATACACGTGTGCCTTTGAAAAATTAATTTTATTTTATATAGTTTTATTTTACTCTGCTATGAAGAATATAAATTATTTCCTTCGTATAAGTATTAATTTTAAGATATTAGTTAATAGTAATTAATATGAAAAAATCCGGTAAAAATAACTTATACAAAAGAAACCTGTATAAATTTATAATAATATTCAAACACGACCGAATGCGACTAATCTAGGAATTTAAAGGCTACCATGTACAAATCGACAAACCATAGATGTGCGGTGAGATAAATTTGTCTATCTTTTCTCAATTGTAATAATTGATAAGTAAATTGACTTTTTGAAGGCTGATTTTGATTTGAATATATTTATTGAATCTAAACGATTTATTTTGCATCAAAAATTCTGTGAACTATTTTCTTGCACTACAAATGGAAACGATTTTCATCATCAAAAATGTCATGAATTCAGACTTATATTTAAGATATTCTAATTAATTTTCAATGGTACTGTAATTTTTAAAGAAATATCAGAAACATTCGAATATCCATGGAAATAATATTAGCAGTAAAATAACAAGAGCAAGTTTGTTTGTTTTTTATTTTAAAGAAGTTGGGACAGCCTCTGTGCCACCGCCCCTCAAAGGGTTAAAATTTAAATTCTATGTAATCAAATAGAAGGAAAAAACTAATGAAATTTAACTATTTGCTTTAAAATTGATAATTAAAATTTCACCTTATATTCAAAACAAAACGGATATCGAGTTCAAGGCTGTTTTTTACTGTGCTTTGTGCCTGTTATATACTAGCCTCCAAAAATTTCCTTAATGGCTTTATCAAAAGCATTAAAATATCCAATATTTCTGACACCAATTAAATGACTACTCCAGAAATATTCTTGATGCATTTTTATTGGTAGGATAGGCTGCAGGAGTGTAGTTTTTTGCGGAATTTTATCACACTTTTATCCCTGTTTCAAATTATACATGCTTTACCAATCCTTCAACAAATTCAATTAGAATACCATAATCAGAGCGAAACAGATCATGAAACATCAAATTTAAAAAAAAATTGAAATAGCATTTCGCTGTTATAAATGTTTTTATACATAAATTTACATTGTTTTCTGATCGCATATGATTGATGATATTTTAAAGACTGTCTAATATTGGCGCAAATTATAGAGTTTATTACTTTTTTTTCGAAAAATTCATTTTTTATTCTTATACCATTTTTCAAAATTAAAAGGCATTTCAAATTGTAACAACAATTTCAAATTAATATTTGAGCAACTAAAAACTGCATTCATTTGCTGTTCTCTGAATTTTAAATTTCATTTACGAACTGGACACTTAGAACTTTGAATTTATGCAACTAAAAATTATCTTTTTTACTATTTCATATTGGATGCATCTCTATTTCATTTTTGATTTTCGGACTAATTGTTTTAACTAAAAACATTAACGAAAAATTCATTTATTCATGACACTTTACTTAATTCATAATAGTCATTTGCTTATGTTTTCAGTTTTTTTTTTGTTTGTTTTTCAAAAATGACAGTTTATTTCGTTAAAAAAATTCAAAGCGGAAATAACTTCGTCTGATAAATAGGTTTATTTACAATGTATTAACATTAAATAAACAATAACAACTATTTCAAATATCCTACATATGTTGCATTTTTTGATATAACTGAATCATTTTAAGTTATAAGCTCTAATATGGGCGAACCAGCTGGACGCCGAAGGCGGCTAGTAAATAAGAAAAAAATGTGCAGACATTCTAAAAACAGCGCGATTTTTGTCACCCAGATTAGAGCGTTCCAGCACTGCTTTTAGAGCGTCTTGTCACTGCTTATTTTGCGACTATACCACTGATAGGCTGAGACTTTAAAAATTAATGGAAATGACGGTTTTACTCAAATAACCTGTAGAGGGTTACAGGAATCGGGAGGTTATAGGGCAATTAACTCAAATAAACTCCAACACGTGGAAGCTGTATATTTTTGATACTGATTGAATCAAAAATAATACATTTCAACGATAACTACGAAAACGAAACCGTGCACGTGACCGATGTACCGCTTAACTACCAATGACTACTTAACACAGTGTTGCTAATATATTATTTAATCATATTAAATAAATTTATTTTAATTGTAAAAATTTTAATTCAGATTTTTTTTTCTAAAAAACCACAGCCCACATGAATAGTATTGTTTTGATTTCTTTAATTTAACTTTTTCTAAAGCTAATTCAGACGGTTTTTATACCCGGTTATTAGATTTTTTTTTAAAAAAACCGGTTATAACTAGATAAAAAAATAACCGAAATAAACCTGTCAACAGAAACGAAAAAACCAATTTTCGGTTTAAACCGGTAGGTTTTTTGCATCCCTCGAGGGAATGCCAAGTGTCAGTATGGAAACACTGATTTTCCAGCTTCTTTGTTATTTTTTAGATTGTGTTTTCGAAATAATAATCTGTTTCTATAAAAATAGGACTTTTTGCGGCAATCATAAGCTTAGACCTGGTTTATTTGGTCCGTGATAGCATTTGAGTTTGACACCCTTGTTTTAAAGATCTTCTGTTTAAAGGACAAGAAAGAAATTTTTTCGATACACAATGTTTATTAACACTTTAATTACTTTGGAGCTGCAATCCATCACTTCATTAAAAATACTGTTATCATATGTAATCTTGTTCAGGCAGTTTTTTCTAATAGCAGCTATTGTTCATGATCATAGAAAGTTGTCAAGAGCTGATTCATGGAGCTTCAGCCATCGTTTTATCTTTCATCTGTAAAGCGTAGGAGAATGGGTTTTTCAAAAGTTTTGAATTGCATTGACTTCGCGAATGCGTGAGAATAATTACTTTTCTCATCAACAAATTTTTCAGTAGAAGAGAAGTAAAATAATTTGAAGATGGAAGGGAAGATTTTCGAACTTTAAGAAAAGATAAGGTTTCTAATTTCGAAAAAATATCTTCGAGATTTCAATTCCAAGAATATCAGCAAACTAAAGAAAAGGATAAGCAAGATATTTCTTTAAAAATAAGGATAATTAAACAGTAAATTCTTACTTTGCATAAATAATTTTTAAAGTCAAAACGTGAAATATTAAAATTAGGTCATTTATCCTTGAGATGTATAAACACATTATTGACGTACAATAACCCATTACAATAACATCGATGATGGATTGAATTAAAATGGTAGGATACTTTTTGTATTCTTCTTATTAATCTCTATTCTTATTTTCTTTTAGATTCTTGAAATTTAATAATGTGGAAGTACACTGGTGTCCAAAAATAATGCACAATTTTGAAGATGCTACAAAATTGGAGTTAATATGGATACTATGGTTCGCAATCAGTTGCTGAGAATCGTGGGACACACTATCGTCGGAACTCACATTTTACAGTGAATATTCGGTCACAAGGGCAATTAAGCGGGCCATCAGAAAGGGAGGAAGGCGAAAATGGAGTTTGACCCATCCTTTTTCACAGAATGCTGATAACGAGATGCAACTCTTATCAATGGTTATGTTTGATGTGCATAATATTTACATGCATATTCGTAAACATAGCACAAATATTCGGGAAGATATAAAAGTTTTCTTGAAAAATTCCAAATTTTTCCGCATGTTTTTTGCTTATAACAGGCAAAGTTTTCCATCAAATTGTACGAAACTTACAGAATACTTTACAATACGTAAAAAAGCCCAGTATTAAAATTTGAATTTTAAAAAATTGAATATTACAGGAAATACGAGCATTTGTAGTAAATAATTGTTTACTACGCATGTGCGAAACGCAATGTAATGTTTTTTTTTTTTTTTCCCATAACTTCAAAGATAGATATATAGGGAAACTTATATAAAGATTCCAGCTCAGTACCATTAGCATTCAGAAAGATACCGGCATTGCAACTTGGTGAATTTCGGTACAAGAGAAGCTAAAATGATGAGGGTTCTTCCACAGACTGATATTTTTTAAACTTGAATCTTCGAATAGTAATCGTCGAACTGTAATTTAAATTATGTATTTAACTTATAAGTATACATGAGTTTTCAGGATATTCAACTTTCATAAAATTCAATACTACTGTTCGAAGATTCAAGTTTTAAAATATCAGTTTGCGCAAGAACCTTCATCATTTAGCTCCTCTTAGAGTATACCGAAATTCACCAAGTTGCAATGCCGATATCTTTTTGAATACTAATGGTATTGAGCTAGAATTTTTACATAAGCCTCCCTATATATCTGGCTCTGAATCTGTGAAAAAAAAAATTACGCTACGTTTCGCACATGTGCAGTAAAGAATTATTTACTGCAAATGCTCATATTTCGTGTAGTATTCAATTTTTTTTAATTCAAATTTTAATACAACTCTTCTTTTACATATTGTCAATTATTCTGTAAGTTTCGTACAATTTGGTGGAAAACGCTGTATGTTATAAGCAAAAAAAAAGCGGAAAAATTTGGGGGTTTTAAAGAAAATCTCTATCTTCTCGAAAATATGTGCTATTTTTATGAAAATGCATCTAAGTACTAAACACAACAAACATAACCATTAATGAAAGTTACATCTCGTTATCAGCTTTCTGTAAAACTGGATGGGTCAAACTCCATTTTTGCCTTCATCCTTTTCTGATGGCCTCCCTAAATGCCCTCGTGACGGAATCTTCACTGTAAAATATGAGTTCTGACGATAGTATGTCCCACGATTCTCAAAAACTGATTGCGAATCATAATATCCATATTAACTCCAATTTTGTAGCATCTTCATAATTGTGCATTTTTTTTGACACTAGTGTATAACTACAAATCTTAGCTCTGCTGCTGTTCTCCGAAGAAAATATTTTATAAATTTAAAACTTTCATTAACAGAAACCGAATAACTAAGATTGCTATGCTCTGTATGCAAACTTCTGTATATACAGAGAAACTTTATCAAGAAAGTTCTTGTTATTCTGTATATATCAGAGAAAGTTATTTTAAGTATGCTATATGCTCTATAAGCTCCATACTGCATACTTTTTTTGGTTATTCAGTTATTCCTGCACTTAATCCTGCGTTCACTTTGGTATTATAAAAGGTAAAAACATCGTGTACAAACTTTACATGTTGGTATGTCATATTCTTGGTTTTAAGAGTCAGTTCTTACCTAGAGTTCGTGTAGTAAGGGATACCCCATTTTTTTAGCTGGTGCGATACTATGGAGAAAGAGACACGTTGTATTTTTGAGTTGGTTGTTTTTATTTTTATTTAGTGCTAGGTCCTTTTTGCTGCCCGCTGGTGTGGTATGGAAGTTTGGAGAGTGGGGTGCTAGCTCAGGTCTCGTCCTCGTCATCTGACTGTGGTTCAAAATTACGAGATCCAAAATAGTCCTCGTGTTGCTTCGAAACGGAGCGTTAATATAACTAAACTAAGCTAAACCTTTTCACTACTGCGGTGTCCTTAATTAATCGTTGAGAAAATCTTTTATTTGGCTCCCAGTTTCTAGCTGAGATTTAATCTGTAGTTTAAAAAAATAGCAATAAGTTACCAGCCAGATTTGAAAATATTTGAAGATTGGTAATGGAAATTCTGCTCAGTTATAAGCGGAAATAAAACACCTGTAATCCTATCCTAATAAAATTCCAGAATCACAGACATTCACCTTGGAGAAATCATGAAAATAATTAATGACAACAAGATTTCCTCCGATGTTAAAAAATTGGTATAAGAGAAGAGATCCAAGTGTCAAGGAGAAAGCATTAATTGTATGACTGCAAGTCCTTTTATTTTTCTGTACTCTTTTCGTAATAAATCTAATTTTCTATAAATATTTTTTTATTCGAATAGCATAAACTTTTTTTAACACTTTTGTTGCCTTTGGATTTGTCGCGTTTGTTCTATTATATTGTTACTGTTTACAAATTGAGTACCAAAGAATTCATACAAGACTCTGAATTTGGAGCATGGAATTTAAAACCCAGCATAATCTTCATGAACAATGCCTGTTTAAAAACATTCAAGCAATAAATGAGATGAACATGCAAAATCTGTGCCTGAATTTATACACAAAAATCTGCGTGTTTAAATAAATAAGCGAAATTATGCAGTTTCCGTATCTCCCCAACTGAGAAACCGAATAGTAATAATCGCAATTCCTCAACGTTCGATATCTTTTATGGATTCTTCTTCAACTTTTTTTTAATTTACACTTAACAACATCACTTTGGAATCATAAAATCGAATCGCAAAATCAATAATTCAAGCTTCTGCTTTGCAAATTTTTCAACCACGCGCAAGTATATTTCCTGTAGACCTTATCAAAACATCTTCTAAAAGAAAAAAAATCGATGATGCCAATTTTTTTCATTTCATTTCATTTCATCGAACAGCTTTTTCCGTTGCTATTGTATTCCGTTGTAGTTGTTAAATTCTAGATTAGGCCTTCTTGAACTTTTTCCAATTCTGGATGAATTTTTGGGTGGGAAAAAACTTGGGTGAACCCATTTACAACAGAAAAATCTTACAGAAACCTATAGTTGGAAAATAATTTTTTAAAAAATGCAGCATTAATTAATGATAACTAAAAGGAAGTTTAATTTAAAAGAATTAGTTAGAAAACTAATGAAACCTCTTAGTTCAAGATTCTTAAATTAATTATTTTCACTTTAAAATGTTGAAGAGTCTGAAAATAATATCCCGGAGGGAAATTTTGCGCCACTAACATTTTTCTAGGTGAACCTAATTCCGTACGTGAGAGCAGTGGCGGACTGGGTTTAAAATTAGTGTTTGCCCTGAAAAAAGGGGGCCCTAACATATCTAGCATGCCATTTTACATATATTTTGTAATTTTATTTATTACAAATATAATAAATTAAAATTAATAAGTTGTTAAAATCTCTTCCTAATCTAAAAGTCTGTTATATATTAGTAATTACAGTATACACGTATTATACATGCGATTGGAAGTAAGAAATATCAACTATGAATACAATTTTACAATAGAAAGTTAAATAATTTTAAAGGTTGTATAGCATACTGTAATTTTGGAACTGTACTGCAATTTTAAGAATTTTTTAACCAAACTGAAAATAAGTGCAAATTATTTATTTTAGAATACTTCTTATTGTCAAATATTAACAACTCAATTGTACAGAAGTGTATTACATGTTGTCCACTTCATTAAGTGGCAAGTCAGTTCACGACGACTGTGCAAATCTGTCAATAATTACTCTGCATTCAAATCATCCAGAAATTCCTTTTCAATAGATTCCAAGTTCTCCTCGGATAATGAATTTCTTCTATTTTAGATTTAGTTATATTAACCTCCCGTTTTGAAGCAACACGAGGGCTATTTTAGGACTGACCTCATAATTTTCAACAGCTGTCAAATGACGAGGACAGCATCTGAGCTGGCACTCCCTTCCTCAAAACTTCCGCACCACACCAGCCGGAGGACCTTTGATCCACTCCGTGCGATTTAACGTGCATCAGACCCACATACACAGTGGATCTTCAGAGTAACTTCGAACTTGGACCCTGCAACCCCGAGGTTGGGACCTTACCACTAGGCCACTGCGGTTCCAAGTCTGCCTTGGAGTTAATGTCAAAGAAACCTCTTAGAGAAAGCCTCCTAGAAGAATAAAACTCTTGTGGTTATTGCTTCCCGGACTTATACAGAAAAGGTTGTTGCTCAGAAAAGGTGCAAGATATTTTCTAGAAAAAAAAGAGTTCTTCTCTTTCTCATTCTTTTACACACACAATCCTGGGGGCCCCCCACATTGACTTAATAAGGGGGCCCACTTACCATCATACAAGCTGGCAACCTGACCAGCCCGCCACTGCGTGAGAGGTAACCTATCTGAAGCCCAATTTTGTTGAGTTTGACGTTTCTATCGCATTTGCATTACCCCGACCACATCTTCTGATGGGTAAAATGGTGTAGGGCAGACCGGGGCAAGTTTGGTACAGGGGCAAGCTTACGCAAGGCTTATATTTCACATACCATTGGTAGGGGGCGCCACATGTCGTTTCAAAAGAAGTGCCTCGGCCTCCATTAATACTCAAGAAAGTTTGGAGTCAGTCTTGAAAGTGGATCGTGAAGTGGACAACTTTTTCGGTTTTTTTTACCATTTTAGTAAATTTTTACCCTTACTTATTGGATTTAATAGAGCTCGTACTATTTGAATATTATATCTCATTATGGATTATTCACTTAGGTTGTTCTTTTGTGGTTATTTTCATCTATTTAGGTGATTATTTTTGTTATGAATAAAGCTTTTATGCTGAGTTATAACAAAAAAATGGCGATGGAGCTAGTTTACACACAGTGCATGGGGCAGGTTTACACAGTGTGTAAACTTGCTCCATCGCCATTTTTTGTTATAACTAACACAAGTGGCACTTGCATTACAAAATCATTCCCAACACCTGAAGATGTGAGACCATTTCAAAAAGCGGGGCCAAGGAAAAGAAGTAAAAGAGGTAGGAAAAAAAGGCAAACATCAATTTTTACAGATACACCTGTAAAAAAGTGCTTTACAAATATAGAAGGAGAACCCAATAAAGAGGAAATTAGCATCAGCCCATCATACTATGTCTCAGTCAGTGAATTCCACTAGAACATGTTATTATAATGAAAAAAACAGTATGGATAAAAAATTTAAAAATAAGAAAAACCTTGTTCTGAAAGAAAAGTTGGGAAATTTTGAGCTTAAAAAGAAACAAAAAAACCAAGAAAACTTTTGATTCTGATGACGATGAAAATTGTCTGTGTTTTACTGTTTAAATCCATACGAAGAATCAAGATCTGGCGAACAGTGGGTACAATGCACCGAATATGAGAGGTGGGCTCATGAGGACTGTATTACCAATGGCAATTCAAAGTATTTTTTTTCTATTAATCGTGAGAGTGATTTTGAAAACTATTAGGATTCACCGCAATTGTTTATAATCTATTATGTACTTTTTGAAATAAACTAGGTTTCTTTATATTTAAATTGTTGTATTTTAATCACTGTAAGCCTTCTATTTAATCATTTTTGGTGGTGTGTAAATATGCCCCAGACAGTGTGTAAACTTGCCTCATGTCCGGGGCAAGTTTACGCAGGTGACATCATGGTAAAGAAAATGGTAAAATTACAAAAATATAATAATTTAACGTATTTAAAAATATACACTACATGCCTTAAAGTCTAACTAATTCATTGGTAATGAAAATGAAAGAAATACTTTAAAGCCTTAAAACAGAAAAATAAAAGTTTAAAAAGTGTATAAACTTGTCCCGGTCTCCCCTACCTGTAAGTCGAAAAGAAGAAAAGATAACCGCTCTCAAAAAAAAATATAGACCACGCATTGCAATGCATTGAGGTCTGGAACTTCGTTTGGCTCTTCTGTAAAATATTAAAACTGTTACTTAAGATAATTTACCTCTAACGTACAGAACTGTGGTCGCAACCTATTGTTTAAGGAGCTCTGCTCTAGAAAATAACAATTTCTGCTCGATCTACGAATGAGGAATTTAGCTTCGCATAGAAACCTTCACTAACTCCTTACTGTCGAGCGCAAACTGTTTTGCATAGTTATCATTTTTTATTCCGTCAAAATCGGTATGGTATCGGTATGGACTTTATTCATTTTATTTTTACTCAAAGACTGGGCATCAGCGTAGGAAGAAGATTGGCAAATTTAGCGCGTCTTTTCTTTTCATTTACATCCGACGGAAATGACAAGTCCGGCACGTCAACAAAACTTTCCATCATACAGATTACGAATTTCGCAAAGCACTTACATTGGATAAAAAGGACTCGCTTACCTTTTGTATCCGAATGTGACTCGAAGTTCAAATGTCTATGTAGTCTCGAGTTCAAATAAAGGTTGATAATATGCGCTAAAGTCTCCGCATAACAAAAAGCAATAAAAAAGATAAGTAAAAAGTCATCAGAGCTTAGTTTTTTTATATTCCAGCGAGATCAATAATCCATTCAGAGAACCACTTACTTATTGTTGGTAATTAGCATCTGCATATAATTTTTTGCGTGAAAGTTGATTTGTTGTATGCCATTAGATTATATTTTCCCCGGGACTTCCACAGATAAAATAGAATCTTGGAAATGCTTATCGTGGACAAATAGTTCCATTAATCAGAAATTAATGATTTTCTTCGCATTTTTTTATTTCTCACGTGACTAAAAAGACGATATCGAAGTTCTGCACGTGTGATCCGATGTAAATGCGCAAGGCTTTTCATTTTAAATATTCCGTGCAAATTTATGTATTTTCATATAACGGAATAGATTGGGTAATTTCTGGGAAATACTGCTCACAATTTTCTAGCAACTGTTTTTGTAAAGTAACTCAATGATACAATTTCAGTATTTCGCATGGCAATGAACTTTATTCTATGAAATGCTGCTTATGTTGCTATACTCCTTATCCCTATAAAATGCATTGAGTTAAGCAAACAACGAAAACAAGGCGGTAATATAATGATCCTAGACAATTTTGTTACAATTATTAAAGACAGATGCCAAGAGCCATATCCTGTGTTATATTTCAGTAAAACTTTAATTTAGTATATATTAATATGCTAAATTAAGATTTAGCTTAGTTAGAATAATGTCCCTTTTAAATAAATGCACTAGGGCCAGGGCCGGCCCGAAAAAAAGCAGGGCCTGGTGCAAAGTTGAATTGCGGGGCCTTGAAACTAATTTCGTAAAACAAAATAATAATTTATTGCATTTTGCTATTTAATACACTGTACAAATTGATATATTAAGGACTTAAGGAATACGTGAAATGATAAATAATTGAAATATTTGATTTATGAACGATCTTGAAGATGATTAAAATGTTAACTTTCTAAATAATTCAAAATAATAAAAAAAATTATTATTTTGAATCATGAGAAAGATTTTTCTGAAGATACCATGTTCATTGATAAGGTCAATATATTTTTCAGAACAGTCACACACAAAACATTTTAATACAGTTCAGATAACTTAGTTATCCCCGACCTGGCAGAAGACATGCGGCCCAAACGACAGATTGCGCGAAGCAATCCCACCCAAAAAATTCAACTTTCTAGTTACAAAGGAGCGAATAAAAATATAAAATAAAATAACCCAGAAAATTCAATATTAAAAGTGAAAAAGCAAGGTTAAACAATTCTTATAAAAACAAACAAAAAATCAGACAAAATATCTAGACAAAATAAAAAATAGACAAAATATAACAAAATATCAGAAAAGGCCCGCCTAAAAAATTCAATTTTTAGTAAGTCTATGAGTTCTTTATTTTACCAATTGCTGGGACAAAACTACCTCAAGTGAGCACACTTATGATACTCAAGGAGCACATGAGAAACAGAACCTTCGACTCTTACACATGGGCATTGGGGATTTCTACCAAAAAAAACGAGCTTGATGACTATGAAAAACGCCATGGCCCGTCAAATCACCATTCTTTCGCTTACAGTTCACTTTGTCTAGCAATGAATAGGTTCATCTAGCTTTAGAGCCACTTCCCAGATAGCACATACGTTTGCAGCAAGTTTGATTTTTACTTGATATTACCTTGTCATGGCAAATTTGACGCTTCAAGCTTGAAGCGAAACTGTGGCAAACAAACAATGCAGAATCACCACCCTCGCTTGCAAAACGAGTTTGCCACAAGTTCGACGTGACAACTAGCGCCACCCCTCCTTGCAATGCAAGCTTGCTGTGAGTTTGCAAAACAAGCGTGCTGCAAAGTAGCACAATAAGAGATAATTATCTTTGTTTCTGTTTTAAAAAAACATCCGATTTTTAATAGCATCTCCTAGACCTTCCTTCTTTTTATTAATTCAATAAATCAATGATAATTTGTGAAAACACTAACTTTTTTATAAAAAAATTTTTGAAACATTTTCCATCTTTTTACTAAATATAGAACTCGCACTTTAAAGAAAACTATATCGCCTTTTTCTTAATGTTGAAATTTTAAAGTTTATAAACAAAATTAAACCTAAAAAACAGTCAATGTTTGTTGAAAAATAATAACTTCATTTTTGTCCCATTTTAAAAGTAATTACATTTGAACCCTAATTTCATAATTTATTCTACTAGCAAAACGTAGTTATTAGCGAAAATCGCTCTCTCTTTGATTTCAAATCATGTTCTCAACACAAAATTTAAACCAGCGGGAGTGGCCTCCCCTAAAGTTTCTCGTATACTTCTCAAACATTTGTCAATTCCCGTTACGATTATTTTATTTTTCCCCACCAAACGTACGATGTACTATCATCCGTTACAACGCAAGCATAATGAAACACATTGCTTTTACTTTCCTTATTCTGTTTTGGATATGTAGTAAGATTCAAAGATTTGACTATGTTGTGAGATTGATTGGTGCACATATCGCTTGAGTATAATATTCATATGTATGTAAATTCCGATTAAAATAAAAAAAAACATTTTTAATTTGCAAAATCTGTCAGCTGCGCGGGGCCTTTACAAAACGCGAGGCCTAGTGCGGTCGCACCGTTCGCACCCCCCTCCGGCCGGCCCTGACTAGGGCTTTTTCGATACGTAATTTTTAACCACAGTAAGATAACTAGTACGACACCTGAGCCTGCGCCCCTCCCCCGTTCCAAACCTCCACACTACACTAGCGGGTGGACATTTTACCTTGACAAATTTAAGGGGCACCAGCCCAAAGTACACAGTGGGTAGTTCACCCGATCGGTGACTTTTGGTGCAATTTTTTTTTTATTTTTGAGTTAACCTCCACATGTCTTCAAAAGTCTAATCATAAAATTTGGCTCATTCTGCTCATTACGATTAGTTACAAATGCCTTCGATGCCTTCTAACAAGGAAATTTATTTTATAACCACACGGTGTAAAACAACCAGGTTTCAACTGACTTTAAAGTTTTTATTAACTGAATATCTTTTTTTCATATCTCAAATTTCATTTAATTTTGTTTGGAAATCTGCCGAGTTTTTCATAGCGAAAATAAGTGGAATTATATTGAGCTTCTAATTTTTGTGCTCGGAGATCTATTACGCGATGCTCCATGCAATCGTATCTAATATAATTAATATTACGGTTTTATATACTGAGAAATCATGTATAGGCAGGTACCGACCTAAGCAAACAAGCAGCAAGCAAAAGCAAGCAGATCGATGAGACTGATCTTTTTGACCTAGTCGTGTTTTGTACTTTGTAGTTGTTAGATTGTAAAAATTGCATCTACATCATTTTTCGGTTTTATCAGTATTTTTAATTATTTAATTCTTCGCCACCAAAGTTTATTTCATCTCTTGTGGCATCTTTGACAACTTTTGAAATTCGAACGATAATTTTTAGCCGTTTCATTAAATATCTAAATTGCTCTTAATTATTTACTTTGTATTCGACTTAATTATTACTTGTCTTAAATTTTGATGTTGTTTCCATTAATTTATCAACTTTATTAATTTATAAATCAAAATTTTTCTACGGGACTATTTCTTCGCCATCTTGTTTCTGCGTAAGACTTTGGCATTATTAGGTTTTGGCGTCTTCACTGGAAGCGTTTTCCGTTATGTAATTTTTGAATTTCCTTTGTGCTTGGCTGTACGAGTGGTTGGAGTTTTTTGGCAGCTGCGGGCCCCAGGGCCGTTGGGCTCCTGGAGGCCGTTAGGCCTTCTGGGTGCTAGCCCTTGCGGATTTTCTTTTTGTTTTGAAGAAGTAAAAATGATTGGAATCACCAGCTTCTTTTTCCGATGTTTTCTGCAAGAATTTTGTAGATTGGGGTTTCAGCTGTGCAATCTTTTGAAAATATACTGATTTCTTGTGCAACGAAAATCGTTCACCAATCTATGTGATATGATGAAAATCTAGAGGCGTGAAAATCTGCAACGAATGTTCAGTTGCATTGAACGAGATTGATTATTGCTGAAAATGTCGTAAAGAATTGCAGGAGCGAAAAGCATCACAGCCAACATACTGGTGAACTTTCTGTGCATTTCAGATCTACAATTTTCGACGGCAACATTTTGCCTATTCTTTCAGAATTGCAGGATCGAAAAGCATCACAGCCAACATACCGGTGAACTTTCTGTGCATTTCAGATCTGCAATTTTCCACGGCAACATTTTGCCTATTCTTTCAATTCATTAGATGAGATCTCACGTGAATTTTTTTTTAGTTTGCTTACAAGTTAGAAAACGAAGTATGTTTTCACTTTTTTTTGATTCTGGCTCTGAAATTCATAGAGCAAAAAGTTTCAATGAAAGAATTTTAGCTTTTTGATAATAGCGCTATAGTTTATTGTTTTTTAAAGCTGCAGCTGTTTTTATGTGTAATTTTATGTGAATTGTTCTTTTTGTCATTTTGTGTGCATCTTTATCAAAATATACCATTTGTAAAATCATGGCAGTAAAACTTAATCTTAACAATTATTAAATAAACAATATTTTAAAATTTAATTTGATTCTGTTTTAATTTCTGTTCACAATTAGCAATGTACTACGTTGTCAGATGATTTAATTTTGGCTAGTTTTTCAGGTCTGCAAAGGTAGGTGATTTATATTAGTATGGCTAGAATTGGCTTATCATTGTATTGTAATTTCAGTACCAATTGATTAAACAATGATATATATATATATATATATATATATATGTATACAACTGTATTTTTATCATTGGGCATCTACCTGCATTAACGTTTCATAATATTCTAGCAACCCCATCCAATAGGTTTTGTCATCAGAACTGTCGATCTGTATCAATTTTGAACAAAATACAGTGTATCACAAATGAAGTGACACATTTCAAAAAATTAATTAATAAAAAAAAAACTAAAATGTTAGGACTACGGGTTTTTTAAAAATAGAGCATCTAAAAGTCTTTTTTCTGATAGGTAACATGTGTTACGCTCGTCTAAATTTGTTACAGAGAGAAATTCCGTCCGTAATGGATACCATCAGCAGAAGCGATGCGTGTTTTCTGGTTTCTTCTTTAGTTTTTCTTAATATCACGAAACTATTCAGTTTTCACTACTAATTGAACTAATAGAATTAAAGAGCGTCCTACAAATAAATGCTTTTATTTTTCTTCCAGTTTTAATATTTTCTCAAATAATGGCTCTAAACAAATATTTGATTTCTAGTATTTCCCAACCCCTAGACCGCCGAAATGGTATGTTATCTTCTGAAAAAGAAACTTTTTGAGATGCGCTCTCATTTAAAAAAACATTCGTAGTTTTTTTAAATTAATTTTTGAAATGTGTCACTCAAATTTGTACATCCTGTACTTGAAAGGGTTGACTATCTGTCGGTCTGTTTATTCATGTGTATTTGAACGCGATAACCCAAAACTGCAACCATCTAAATAAATGGAAATGTGGTCTTGTCACCAAAATTACAGATCTGGGTCAAATTTTGGGCCTAATTGGTGAAAAGGAAGACGTCCAAAATGTTTAGTTACTTTTCTTTACTATACACTACTATTGGATGGGGTTGCTAGGAATATTATGAAACGTTAATGCAAGGTAGATGCCCAATGATAAAAATAGAGTTGTATATGTATATATATATATATACAACTGTATTTATATATATATATATATATATATCAATTATTTAATCAATTCTGGGTACTGAAATATACAACACAATGATAAGCAATTCTAGCCATACTCATATAAATCACCTACCTTTGCAGACCATAGAAAAACTCAGGCAATAAATTAAATCATCTGACAAAGTAGGTACATTGCTAATTGTGAAATCAAATTAGAGAAATTAAAAACAGAATCAAATTAAATTTTAAAATATTGATTTATTTAATAATTGTTAAGATTAAGTTTTACTGCCATGATTTTGCAAATGATATATTTTGATAAAGATGCACACAAAACGACAAAGAACAATTCACATAAAATTATACATAAAAACACTAGCTTTAAAAAAAACCAATAACTAGCGTATTATCAAAAAAGCTGAAATTTCATTGAAACTTTTTGTCTATGAATTTTAGAGCCAGAATTAAAAAAAGTGAAACATACTTCGTTTTCAACTTGTAAACAAACTAAAAAAAATTCACGGAGATCTCATCTATGAATTGAAAGAATAGAAAATGTTGCCGTGGAAAATTGCAGATCTGAAATGCAGAAAGTTCACCGGTATGTTGGCTGTGATGCTTTTCGATCCTGCAATTCTGAAAGAATAGGATAAATGTTGCCGTCGAAAATGTAGATCTGAAATGCCAGAAAGTTCACCAGTATGTTGGCTGTGATCTTTTCGCTCCTGCAATTCTTTACGACATTTTCAATGAATAATCATGTTCAATGCAACTGAACATTCGTTGCAGATTTTCTCTAGATTTTCATCATATCACATAGATTGGTGAACGATTTCGTTGCACAAGAAATCAGTATATTTTCAAAAGATTGCTAGCTGAAACCCCAATCTACAAAATTCTTGCAGAAAACATCGAAAAGAAGCTGGTGATTCAATCATTTTACTTCTTCAAGACAAAAAGAAAATCCGCAGGTAGCACCCGAAGGCCTAACGGCTCCAGGAGCCCAACGGCACTGGGGAAACCAGCTGCGAAACTCCACATCGGCAGTCAAGCACAAAGGAAATTCAAAAATTACATAACGGAAAACGCTTCAGTAGAAGACGCCAAACCTATAACGCAAATTCCTACAAGAAACAACTGGAGGAAATAGTCCAGCTTGGTTGATTTATAAATTAATAAAGTTGATAAATTAATGGAAACAATACAAAAGTTAAGACAAAATAATAATTAAGTCAAGTACAAAGTAAATAATTAAGAAAATTTAGATATTTATTGAAACGTAAAATTATCGTTTGAATTTCAAAAGTTGTCAAAGATGCCACAAGAGATGAAATAAACTTTGGTGGAAGAATTAAATAATTAAAAATACTGATAAAACTGAAAATGATGTAGATGCAATTTTTTACAATCAACCGCATACAGCTTTTCATCCATCTAGCTTAATTTGCATTTTTTGAGTCACCGTGTTTACGTGCACACGACGGACGGCAAACAAACTTCCGTGGACGGATTTGACCAAAATCTGACAGAAATGTGCAATTTTGGTGTAAAGACCGCATACCAAATTTCACTCATAGCTCGTTGTGTTTTTTTATTGTTATCATGTCAACAGACAGACAGACAAAGAGATATAATTGACAAATGTTTCTTTTGGACTCAGGAGGTCTGAAGCGTGGAAATTCATCAAAATCTCGAGGTCGAATTTTTTGACGATTACAGATACAGTAAAAGCACGATTTATACTTCTTCCAAGGGACGTAAAAAGATTTAGAAATGAAAAGACGTATAATCAAGAATTTAGAAACAACTTTGATTATTACAAATTTAGTGTTACCAGATACAAATTCATTTTAAAGATAATGATTTTAAAATTTTTTAAGATATTACTAGCATAATGCTAAATAGTATGGAAATCAATAATTAAATTTTAAAATTAAGCATTTATCATAAAAGTGAGAAAAATCACACCTTTATTGCATATCTTGAGTACTGATTATATATATCTTATACGATTTATGTGCATGCAGGTAGGCATTTAACCCCTTAAGTCTCGCTCCCGTCATATTGACGTGCATCAAAGTATCGCATTTTTAGGCTTTTAAACTAAAATTTAATCATTAATTAGATTTAAAATTTGACACAAAAATTACGTAGAATCCATAAACATCTCAAGTATTCTGTGTCTTCTTAGATGAATGAAAACGATAGCCCCTTTCCAAAACAGTAGTGGTCATCTAATTAGATAGCAAAAAAATGCGATCCTTGAGGGGTTCATTAAGAAAATCTTTAACCGTCATGTGACGTGCTGATTGTCTGCGAGTATTAAGTACAGCATTATGAATCGAATTAATTTCATTAAATGTTTTTTCTCTATTCTTTTGGCAAACGAAATAGGTTCGAAGTTTTTCGATGAAGTCCATTGCGTCTTTAAAGGAAGGTGGAATAATCGCTTAAATTAGCCCCAGACAATTTTTCTTCTGTTAGTTTATCACTTGTGAATAATTTCGAAGTCATAATATCTTTTTCACAGTTCAGATACTAGAAAGGAGGAAATTTTCTCATTTTAGGACGGGCGAAAACGACGTATAATCGACACTTGCGTTATATAAATGAAGTGCTTTATCATTACAATAAATACGAATGAATCGGGGCTGTAATGAAACAACTTATAAATCTAAAAGACGTACAAATGAGAAACGTATAAACAATGCTTTACTGTATTTTCTCTTTGTATAACTTCGATACAAGAAAATGCAGAGAAATGAAAGGAGCCTGGAAAAAAATTACTGTTCAAGTATCGCTTCGTCTAACTCAAATTTGTACTGTTCATAAATATCAGAATTCAATCCTAGTTCGAAATGGTTTCATTCTGTTTCAAAATATATTTACCTTTCTAAAAATTAGAAAAAGGAAAAGAATTATCTTTGATTATGTCACTACGAGTAGTTGAGTTTTTGTTTTATGCATTGTCTTTATCAATCAGGAATTAAGCGTTTAAATTCGCTTTCAGCGATATATAACAATCATAAAGCCTTGAACTTTACAAGTTTGAATACCTAAAAGTATCAAAAGGGGTGCGATGAAAAGGTCAAATTTTCAGCTCCGCCTTCTTAATTACCGCTCTCAAACTAGAGAAAAAATATTTTTATTTGTTTTTTTATGCGGTTTTTACCCCAGAAACATCTTCGCATTTGTTCAACCAGCGGGAGTGGTCTCCCCTAAACTTTCTCGTATACTCCCTAACACCTGTGGAGAAGAAATAAGCTAAAAGGCAGTAAAGCGCATCAAACGTCTCTAGCACAGTTGGAGAAGAAAGTTGTAATAGAAAATCTCATGCACATTGCCAGAGTGCTTAAGAAATAAAAAAAAGCATGTAAAACAGAACTGATGAATCAATTGGCACTAACTTTCGTTCTGTTAGTAACAATCACTTTCGTTTTATCCGAGTGAAAATAATGCAAAATCCACAACAGAAGAAAATGCATTACCAATTGCAAAATAAAACTAACCGCAAATTAAATATGTAACTCTTTTCGAGAAAATGTTTCTTTATGACTCACCGGAATGAAAGCAACAGATCAAAATTATAACGAAAACACTCTAAGAGTTGAAACAGAATTTGGCGGTGA
>BGPR01019253.1:0-29606 GCA_013235015.1 Araneus ventricosus
GGTTCAACTGGAAACATGCTAGTAGAAAGAGAGAAGGTTCTTGTAGTCGTAATTCCCACTGGCATTCTAATGCTTCACTTGAATGATGGGAAATTATCGTGTTCATCTGAAACTTGGTGATAGAAGAGGAGAAGAAGTTGAATGCTTCTGTACTCAGATAATCTCTCGTAGGATTATTCTCGGAATTTATAGATATTATTTTAGAGTCATTTTGAATTTTGTCAGAAGATAATTTCAAAATATTTTTCTTTTAGCATTCTGAACTGCATGATAAGGTTCTTTCTGTCTCACATTCCTGTTTACGATATTTCTTAACGTTTAATTATAGATATATTACAGATAGCTGAACGTTTTGTCTCACGGTCGATTTAAACTTTTGGCTTCAGAGGGTGCCTTCTCTCTTTGTATTTGTCCTAACCTTCCTATCGGCTTGAGATCTTTCGGCAATGTTCATCAGTTTCTCTCTATCGATACTCAATGAATTATTTCTGAAAAGAGAAGGCTGTCTATGGATATGAAAACTATATTCTTGATGGCACCAAACGCTGAAGCCAGTTCATCCATGCTCTTCATCTATTAAGAAAAAAAAAGAAAATTCAGTTTTGAAATAAATGAATTAAAATTAAATGAATATTCTTAAAAAATGATCGAGAGGCTGTTTTTCAAACAGCTTCTGATTTAATTAACGTAGGTCTCGCGTGACTCTTTTTTTCGAGTTTCTGGTTTCTTTGTTACCGCGACTTCTTTGTTTCTCATGTCCTTTGTTTCCCACTTTCTTTGTTTCTAGAAGTTACTCCTCACCTATTTTTTTTTTCGATAATCGTAATTCTTTCTGTTCTTGAAATACTAATACAGCCAAAATTGAGAAAGAAATGAAACTTAAGATTATAAAAATGTTTTATTTCAATAAGTATATATTAAGCAATGCAATTTTTTGTTTTTAATTCTTCCAATCGTAGCGTGGATATGTTAAATCTCTTGTAGGATTGGATGATGATGAGGCAACATACATCATTTAAAAATTTGGGACTAATGTTTCGTTAAAGTTGAATCAATATATGAATTCCCAGAGTATTATGATAATTTATAAGTTGGCCTAAATAAATGCTTCATGTTTGCCAATCTTTCCTATTCAGGACTCATGTATCGTCTGAACTCTAATTCCATTAAATTCTCGGATTTATTGTTAATTCTTTATTTATTTAAAAGTTATAGATCATTATATTTTATAAAATATGTATTGTTAACTGTTTTATAGCTAGGATCTCCCATACAATTGGTTTTGTGGTGTTTAGCTTGTGAATCAAATTTCTTTCTGGCCTAACTGTCAGAACGTCCGTAAAAAGTGCGCTGTGAGCTTTAGCTTTGTTTACGGAGAAGAAAAAATAGCGCATCATTTGTAACCTTTCATGCTGCGGAATATGTGGAAATTCAGCAAGATATGTCTCACAAATTCTGGTTTCGACTAACTATACAGTTTTCATTCCTAGTTTATCACTATAATTGCACAAGAATAATAGCCAGATGATTTAAGAGCAATTTTTTTCGTATATGGTTCTAAATTTCACCCTGTCTACCATTCTGGTGGAGATGATATATACAAAACATGATTTGTGTTCACGATTTTCATTATGTTCAGCTCGTGATTAAAGGACAAACGGTCAATACTTTTCAGTGATTTTGTCACAAAATTTAATTAATTTGTCAATTTTAGTAATAAACTGGCATATGGTTAAACTTTGTGGATCAGGTAACATTCAGAATTACTTGAGATCAGGCTGTGCACTTATACGCCAATCCCATTTTTCCAATTGGCTTATTTTATAATAGAGAGTGACTTTCATTTTTTTAGTGTAATATGATTAAGGGTTTGAAATCGTATGTATAATAAGGTTATTTTAGTCCGAAGTTTAGTAGTTATCCTTTGATAACCGGATTTCCCTGCACTCACTGAAATCAAAGTGAACTGTGTCGCAATATAGGCTGTACCTGTCCCCCAAAGAGTTAACCTTCTAGGGCATTACGGAAATTTTACCACATATTGTGTAATGTATCACATTATATATATATATATCGTGTATTTACAAAAATAAAATGCAACTTTATTTATGTTATCTGTATTTATTAGCCTCTATTAGTAGAGAAAGTTTTATAATTAAATTGCACTTAAATATATAAAAAATAACGATATAAATATGTTATACGATGCACAATTCAAGTATCTCTACAAACGAGAGCTCGCTGAAGGGTTAAACGAATTTATTAACTGATAATTGGACTTTCAGACATAGTGTTCAAATCCTCATCAGTGAACAAAGATGTAGACTTGAAGAAAGGATTTCTACAAAGTTCGATAAATATCAAGAATTTTTGTGTAAGGCCCCATACCATATCATCTAACCAGCTTGTTACATCTTGTGCTCATCTGTTTACAGAAGGACAGTTCCTAAAATGTTTTCTTCATAAATTTGGCAGGTTCAAACAGCGGAGATTCATCAAAATCTGACATTTACTTTTTGTAGATTACAATATTTCTCTTTTAAACTTATTACTAAAGTTTCTGTCTTTCCTAGAAAGTGCAATAATAATTGCGTTACAAAATTGCCTTACATTTGTCATTTCCATATGTACCTATATTATTAAAGTTGCAATGAATTAAATGTTTCTTTATTTTGATATTTTTAGATTCAATATATTTGTGTGTAGATTCAATTATTTAATGCTAATGTTAACATTTCCAACTGAATTCTGAAAACATATTTCTTAAAACGTTTGCGGTTTAATTAGCTTGAAATCTCTGTGGTAGGCTACTAAATTATTACTAACAAACTATATATACTGTAAATCATTTGTTAGTCTGAAATTGTGAAATTATACAAAATAACTTTAGAGAGGAAAACGACATAGAAAGAACGTAAACAATGTGTTAAGCGTACAGCTCTCATCCCTTAATCCCTAACTTACAACTATTTTCAACAATGTAATAGAAAAAGACACCTGATCTACAAAACCTTCTCTTTTGCTTTTGGAGTGAAACGTTTGCTCACACTGAAGTAAAAAAAACAATCTGGTTGCAGGAGAATTCTAATAGCAAACACAAGACACATAGAAACCTTGAGCTATTACCTCATTCATCTGGAGCAGCGCTGGACGTATAAAGGTATTCTCTGTTAGCTTGTGGTGGTGTTACAAATTTACGTAACGGAGTGTTACTACTAATCTGAAATTTTATCGCCCAAATATAGGGCTAAAATTTTAATATCATTTGTTAGGTTTAAAAATAATGTATAATTGGTGATTTTGTTTCTTGCATACATTGTGTTGCTCATATACCTATCAATGTGCTAAATTTCGAAGCTGTAGCCTCGATCAGAAGTGGCTAAGAACCATTCAAGATCGAGGACACGACAGTCAAGCTGGAATAAAGCTCACATGAAAGAAAGAATCTAAACGATGGCAAGTAGTTTAAGCAAAAATTTTTATTAAAATAAGCCTATATAAAAATTCAAATCGAATGTATATATATGTTTGTTCCAGCATCACTTGAATGACTAATCCAATTTTGATAAAACTTGGTACACATATTCCCTCATTAGCCGAATTTAAAAGTACTAATAAAATAATCAGTAACCTTGTCCTTATAGGATAGGTGTGTAAGGTATGTCCAATATACATGTAAAATTAGGCTTATTGACGAGCTATACCTTGAAGAAACTTGTACACATGTTATCTCACGATATGTCTTGAAGTACTTTAGGTGTAAAAAAAACCATAGCCAAAGTCTTGGGTAGAGGGCAAAATCTCCAAAATAAACGTTACTAATAATGCGATTGACATGGTCGGCAATTTTGGCGTCAACGGCGAGCTTGATGCACACATGGTATACACACTTTTATTTAGCCAACAGTACTAATGGGGTAAATAAACTAATCCAACCGTCAGGATATTGTGGGGCAAAGTCCTTTAAACATACTAATAAATGCGCAAACTGGCATGAATTTGGTATATTTGGCAATAAATTTGATGATATTGGGCATATATTTATATATTCCTTCATAGGTTGACTAAATGTAGTGTATTAGTAACACGTTAACTGAATTCCATAGAGAAGGATGGGGAAAAAAATCTTCCAAAATACATGTAACCACTTGGGACGAATAAACTCGTGATATACATGGATTTGATGGAATTCGGTAATTACGTTCCTCAGTAGTTGATTAAAATACTCTTAACGGTAAATAAATGGTAACCAAATCCATGTGGTTAAGTATTTCCTTAACATTTTGCAAATGGGTCGATTTCGACATAAAATATTGATACAGTTGGAGACAAATTTTGATGATACAGGGCATATATGTTCCTCACAATGTAACTTGCAAAGTAGTGAGTGTAAGAATAAACAAACGCTATTCACTTCCCAGAGTAGGGGAGGAGAACAAAAATCATGAATGGCATGAAATTTGATCACAAAAATACATGTAAATCCTTGAGCCGATTGACATATTGTTGAGTTATGGCTAGCAAGATTTTGATTAATTTTGATATTATTAAGTATTTGCGATTAACCAACTAAGAGTACGAAGGGTTAAATAAAATGCCAACCTAATCTTTGAGGTTAGAGGGATAAAGTCGTTTAAATGTGTATTCGATAAAGGGATGATTGGCATGCAATTTGAAGAATTTAGTAATCATACCTTGGTAGGCAAAATAAAAGTAATTTAGGGCGTAGTCAAGTAGTCAGCCATGATCTCCGGTAGGAGGGAGCA
Source organism: Araneus ventricosus (assembly GCA_013235015.1). Classification (NCBI taxonomy): domain Eukaryota; kingdom Metazoa; phylum Arthropoda; class Arachnida; order Araneae; family Araneidae; genus Araneus; species Araneus ventricosus. The sequence continues at coordinate 4,767 of BGPR01019253.1, forward strand.
AAGACCTAGGCAGATTGATATGAAACTCCTTCGATAGCTGGAGCGATTTTTGATGAAAATTAGCATGTTCCTTCTTCAAAAAGGTCATACTGCACTTTTCTGCTTTGGATGAAGCTAAGACAAGGGAAGACATTTATCAAATGGATCAATCAGCATGAAAATTCATTCCTGGGTTCCTGAATTAATAAGATGCTCCCTCCACTAAAAAAAAGTGGCTAACAATACAAGAAAAATAAATAAGACTCTATATTATGATTTATAATAAATGAAAGAATCATTTTGTGCAAATAGTTATGAACTTTTTCATAAAAAAATGAAAATATATCCTTTTCTTCCAAATTATTGATCTGAATAGGACCAGGCAAAGAAGGTATCTGCTAGTAAATGTATAAATCGTTCTTGTTCGTAAGCCAGGAAAAAATTTGATAAATAAATTTCAATTCTTTTAAAATTTAATTAAAAATTTTCGCCTTATTTGAAATTACTACATTAAAAAATGTATTTATTAAAGAAGTACTTAAAATGTTTTAATAATTATTCTCTATTTGAGCTGCCATAGTGGCGACAAACTACATCGCACCAGAAAATAGATCTCAACCACACAATGATGTTTCAGCCGGCTGCGAAATCGAAACTGCTGTAAATTTTGTAGAAATAAGTATCCCTAACTAGCTATGGTCAAGGTTCTTAACTTTATTTTTTTTAAAAATCTTGAAAACTTTAAAAAAAAAGTTAGAATTAAGATACCGCATAAAATCGTGTAAATCAAATTATAGTTAGAAATATGGAAGCTTAATACTTACAAACATTTTAATTCATCATATCTTCATTACAAAATTTCTTCCACTGAGGAATAAAAAAAGTGAAACTTATTTTGGACCCCAAAACATATTTATTCGCACACCTTTATATTTTCAGATTTCAATGAAAATCTCCTCAATTGAGCATATATGACCAAAGGTCAAATATAAATGGCACACACAAATTGCAGATTATCTCACAATACGACAAAATCATGTAGGGTCAACTATCCTTTATATTTCCGCTCCATATATCTGAATATTTTAACATTTTGATATGAACATGAACATGCACGTTCCTACCTGATGTGAAAAAAATTCCGAAATACTTGCTATTGGTTGAGAAAAATAGAGTACTTTCTTCACCTGTAGTCCTTTAGTGTAGGTGTGGGAAATGTTCCGAAATACATGCAAAAAATCGATAATCGAAATAAACATAATTCGTAGGTTTCAATAATGTCGAACTAGAAATATGGAGGGGTTAAATCGTTTTTTGTCAAAAACTTTAGAATGATAACTACCGATAAAACATGTAGAAAATGTTTATTTAGAACGACTGGAGCAACATGTTTCACACTTGTTTCATTATTTGTTTTATTAATTTTAACTGTAGAAATTTTAGATCAAAATAACTCTCACATTGTTCATTAAAAAATGCTGTATTAAGAAATAGGTCATACCTCGCACTTTTCGTTGGATGAAGGTGAGACATGGAAGACATTCCTGGACATAAGATGCTCCCCATGTTCAAAAATTGCTACCAATGCAAGAAATAATTATAAGACTCATATTATGATTTATAAGAAGTGAAAATTCATTTTTGCACAAATCAGTTACGAATTTTCATAAAAAATAAAAAATATTTCCTTTTCTTCCGCAAATTATTTTGATATGAATAAGACCAGGCAAAAGCAGGGTATTCTGCTAGAAATAATTAAATATTGTTCTTGTTTCCCTTGCTAGCCAGGAAAAAAATTTAATAAATAAATTTCCACCCTTTTTAAAATTCTTATTAAATAATTTTGAATTATTTTAAATTATCACATTAAAATGTATTTATTAAATAGTTAAGTATATATATATATATACATTTATATAAAGTTACTTTTAATAATTATTCTTATATTTCAGCGCTTTTCTTGGCGACAAACTATAGAAAGTAATGAAAAATGATTCTCAACCACACAATGGTGGTTTCTGTCGACTTATGACATCGAAACTGCAGCAAATAGTAGTGTTCAGTATCTCTAACAGTTATGGTGAAGGTTCCCTTTAACTTGATTTTTTTAAACAATTTTAAACTTAAAAAACTTAGAATTAAAACTGCACAAAAATCGCGAATAAAATTATAGCTAGAAGTATGCTTAAGGCTTACAGACATTTTAATTCATCATATCTTCTTGCAAAATTTATCCACTCAGGAATAAATAAGTGAAAATTAATTCTTGGACCCCAAAGCATATTTATCTACACAACATTATGATAGTTTTCAGATTGAATGGAAGTCCTCCAATAGAGCATATGACCAAAGTTCAAATAAAAAACATTACTTTCACACAAATTGCAGATTATCTCGCTGGTCACCACAAAATCACATAGGTTCAACTATTCCTTGTTTCACATGTATCTGAATATTTTAACATCCTCGATATAAACATGAGACTGCATGTTCCAAACCAGATTTGAACAAAATCTTCTGAAATAGTTATATTATTGAGAAAAAAATTGAGTATTTTCTGCCATTTTAAAATTTCCAAAAAATGAGATGGGTTGTGTTGTTTATTGAAGGAGAAAATACTTGATAAGATCCATTAATTAAATTTAAAAAATGGAAATTAATTCAAATCACTTTTCAACGAAATTTAAATATCCACAGGGTACCCATTTATGTACACCCCTCTAACTTCAGAACGACGGCAACCGTAGTCATGAAAATAGTATCTAGATATAGTAAAAAACGTCTTTGTAAAACCGTTTTGTGAAGGTCACAGTTTCTGAAATCGAGAATAATCCTCAAATGCGCACTTTGGAGCGTTCTCTTCTTAGTAATATGCACAAGGCGTCTTTTGCACCAATCCAAATAAAGCTCTACAAATCTGTAACCGACACTTCTTTATACCATTTTTTTTTTTTTTTTCGTTTGGTGACATAGGAACGCTAATTCCGAAGTTTTCCGACTGCGGCGCTGTAATTGATCTCATCGTACTGCATAGACGTTTTACCATACCTCGACACTAATTTCATGACTACAGTTGTTTCGTTATGAACTAAGAGGGGTGGGCCTTTTATTTAATTGGGCACCTTGTATAAAAGCAGCAGATTCCGCTTGAATAACGGAATACGTCTTGAAACCCTCGAATGTACTAGAAGGCCACGGTGCACCATCTCTTCCAAATATGAAAGACAACCTTAATTCAATCCTCTCATGTCGTGAGTTTGAAGAGTGTGTATTTTGTCTAGTATAGTGAGTACTGAAGACAAAATAATTTTTGAATTGTATTGTTGAAATAAAGATTACTGTTAGCGTGTTTCAAAAAACTTGCAAGTCAATGCATTTCCAAAAAATAAGTCTTAATATAACGAATCAAATTACTTAGAAAATTTTCTCGAGCATCACATTAGACACTTCTGATCTAGGTTGTTTTAGAGCGGATTATATTTGATACACCGGTATATATCACTGTAACAATCTAAAACCAGTTTTTTAATTTTAAAATATTTATTAGATATAAAGAAAGAAACACCTTACACACATTTCGAACAATCTTTTATCCAATCGAAAACATTGATTCTTGGAAATAAATATTCTTTCAGAAGGTAAAAAAATATTATGGCGAAAGTAAAAAAGAAAGCAGTATTGATGTAAAAAGATTTGAAACAGTTGGAGGAAACAAGTCAATCATCATTTATTAATTTTGTACAAATAAATAATACTGTCAAGGAAAGAATATTCTATGTTTAAGAATGAAAATTACAGTAATGGTAAAATCTTCGTCAAGTTTCATATTTTAAGCACTGAAACAAAACATAATCAAAATAAACAAGATACAACTAGTGAAAATTTTCAGAAAATATATTAAAAATATTCCAAAGTACTGCACACCCATGGAAGAATACTAAATATTCTTACTTAAACTCAATTTAAAGCAAAGAGAATTTATAAAGGAGGAAATTCGGAATTCACAAATAAATAACTAAAAAACGAATCAAACATTATAACTATGTAACTGTATAATCCTTTTAAATTGCACATAAACTTGAAGTCGGTGGCAGATAAAACATTTTATCATTTATAGATAAATATTCTAAATAACATACATGAAAGAAAAACTAATGGGAGGTAATATAAAAAATATATAACTCCAGTTATCTACTTTACATTCCAGTTTTACAATATTTTCAGACAATACACTAACTGAGTGTGCAATACAATATTTGGAAAAAAAAGAACAAGCACAAGAACGACACAGGTTAAATCATTTGTTTCTTAGAAAACGTGTATAATATTTTATAAATAAAATTACAAAAAATGGTAATCCATTAAAATGTCTGCTTTAATAAAATAAGTATTTTTTGTATCATTTTATTTAACATGGTTAAAGTTTTACCATGTTATAGTTAATGCTTAAAAATGATAGTGTACCAAAAGACGGGCTTTTATCTCTGTAATTGAATAATACGGATTTTAAATAAAAGATTCAACTTATCATAAGAGTATCTCGTCTTTAAAATTCAGAAACAGTTAAGGTGGTTAATAATTAATAAAAATTCAATTTCTTCAGTTAAATCCGGGCAAGGATTGAAAACAATACATTAATCAATTTAAATTTAGTATATTTCCCATGCACTTTCCGATTTCATATTTTGATCAATGTCTTACACGGTTAGATTAAAAAAATTTCAGTGGCATAAAGTTTTCTTCACATAAACTCCCTATTCATGAAATAAATTTCATTTTCAAGTATAAAATCGTTAATTAATATTTTAAGAGATTTACTCTATAAATTAAAATAAATATAAATCAAATAAATAAAATTATTAATAAAAGCATGTAAAGATTTACATTATTTGACCATTTAAAAGAAATACAAGCTGTGACATTTATTAAGTTTTCCTATCCGTTGTCATTAAGAACTTTGTTTTTCTTGGATATAGAAATTTCCACTTTGCATAATAATAGAAAAGTGAGTATATAAAATGCATCTTTTGCAAAAAATATTACATATTTGTGACACTTTTTCAAAAAAACATTGATATTATTTGATAACTTTCAATGCTATTTTAAGCATCACTGCACTATGGATTTGATACAAATAAAAGATTCCATAATTAATGCGAAAGATAATTTCCAGCACGAGGAATTGGTTTTAACAATCTCAATAATTTATTCTTCCTTCGTCTTATCTTTGTGAGTACTTTCATGCCGTTTCAATGGTATTTTCGTGCGAAACCCTACCGCAAATCGCGGCATATGTAAGTGCTTCTCTCCCGTGTGAATTTGTTGTGCCTTTAAGATCATTTGACTGAGCAAATGCACTGCCACATTCCTCGCACTTGTAGGGCTTATAACCCGTGTGAATTCTGTTGTGGAATTTAAGATTACATAACTGAGCAAATTCCTTGCCACATCTCGCACTTGTAGGCTTCTCTCCCGTGTGAGTTCTAGTGCATGAATTCAAGATGACATTTTTTGATAAATGACTTGTTACATGTCTTGCACTCTGTATCGTCTGTCTTCGTGAATTTTAGAATGCCGTAAAAGTTTTTGAAGTAGTAAAAGTCTTTCCGCATTTGGCAGACAAAAGATTGTTCTTCAGTGTCCATTCGTATTTGAATACCTTCACTTCTTCTATTCATGGGATGCCCTTGAATCACTGGAGAATCATAACAACAAATATGCACTCGTTGAAGGTCTGGAACATCTGCATCTTGCTGTAGCTCTCGTCTGCAGCCCTGATCATCAAATATTCTTGGTTTACTTTATGCTTTACATCAGAAGCAGAGAGTCGAAAGATTTATGCCTTTTAGTTCTTGAAAATGGCTTGCAGGTACTTTATTTCCGTTTTCTTTCAATCTTAACAACTTTCCTGATTCATATCTCCAGACACAAGAGTTTCGTTTTCTTTACTTACCTAGAGTATAAACTGATTTCATAATTTCTTCTTTAGTTGTCTTTCTGCCACTTTCCAATGATTGTGATGATTTTTCTCGAGGAGAGAAGTCTTAGCTGGACATGTAAGAGAAGAGGAAAAGGATGATGAAGGTTCGTTACCTGCGTAACTTCTACGTCTCATTAGCATCGCATCTTTTAAGTATTGTTATTTTCTGTCATCTTGAATCAGTCTATCAATAGAGAAATCAGAATATCTATGTCTTTGAGCTCCTGAATGCCATGAAGGTCCATGTCTTGCAGTTCTTTCGTCTTAACAACGTTTCTTTCATTTTAATATGGGATTTTAATTATAGATTCACGAATATCTGCATACTTGTTTGATTTCAGACTGTTTGGTTCGAGATTGGCTCGCTCCTCTTGAATATGTCCTGACTGTCCATATGTGTATGATGAGAATCTGTCATCAACGTTCATCTGTTTTCATCTTTCGCAGCCACCTCCAGTTTCTCTGCTTGTTTTCTTTATTTATTTGGTGAGACGGACAGATTTCAGACTTTCTGTTCAGTTACCCATCTGCTCTTTCTACTGGCTTTGATAATTCACCGAGAGAAGAGAGATATATATGGCTGGAGTTAGTGGTTCAGCTTCTTCGCGAGCCTTTTATAGGAGTTTTCTCGCTGAGATCTATAGTCTTGTCATCCATATCTTCCTAGAAATTATTTTATTTCTGTGAAGAAAAGCTAAATTAAGTGATTGCCATACAGTTAAACATCTCGTTGAAAAATTTGAAACTTTTATAATGCATATATAACTTTCCACTAATCATCGCGCATATACGTAAAGTCCGTCAAAGAAAGACCATAACTCAATTTTAAGAGTTCTGACGTCATTCATTCATTCATTATCTAAGTTTTCTGAAAAGTTTTTTCTGTGAGAAATCCACACGATCCCAACGGGCACTCCTAGCAAGGAATGATTCGTAATAATGTTTAACCTCTTAACATACAATGACGATTCTTACACGTGCACCGAATTACAGAATTATTGCTATTTAACCATATTGCGTCAAATTAACAGTTAATTTTAATTACGAAAATTCCCCTGATACACTTAAATTTCTCTCAAATGATGATCCTTACCATATTAAATAAATTCACATAAAAAATATCCCAAATGGGTGTGTTCTCTAATTAGAGGGTATGTAAAATCATTTATTAAGTATCTATAACCATATTTCCAAGGTTTGGGGCACATTTCTCAGTGATTGATATGCCATTTCGAGTGGATCGAACCATTACAGAAACAATTGCCAACTTCTGTGATGTAGTTAACGTCATTTCAGGTTTTATAAAGTCCCTTTGCTGTTAAAGCATCAAGTTACTTAGAACAAACATAATAATAAATCAAAACCGTCATACCTTTGTCATTTTTTTTATCCATAGCTGTCAAATTACTACTCGATGTATCCTGTTTGTAAAATACAGACGCGGTTCGTCTCTAAAGACATTATGTTTACTGTGCATTTAGAACTGACTGGAAAGGTAATTTTATTTGACAAAGTTGGTTGAATAAAAACTGTCATTGCTTTGAGAGTTAGGAAAAATAAGTGCAAAGAACTGAAATTACCCTCTGACTGCTGACTGATTTTTTTTTTGCAATTAATATTTAGATAACGTTTGAAAACATGTTCAAATACTGTTGAACGAAGCGAATGGTTATTGACATGCAAGGGCTTTATTAGTATAATAATATCTAACGTTTAAAAAGTACTACAAAACCATTGCCTTCCGAAAAGCACAGATGCAGCAAAAATAGACTTATGCTTCCAACCCGCCCGCGGAAATCGCCAGTTATGCAGTTAGAAGGTTTAAATGGCCAGTACATCTGTTCAAATCCAATTCTTTCCGATTGAAATAAATGTCAAGAAAACCTCCAGAACCTGCAGGAATTGAATTGTCAGTCGCTCAAACCTATATTTTGGTGATATAGCTTTATTTCAAAGATTTCATTGAAATAAAAATCAAACATCACTCCAAATGGAAACAAACAAAAAATGCTTTTTGAAGCATATACTAAAAAATTTCAGCATTTCCTGCAAAGTTTCCGAAAAGGAAGTCCAAAACATAACTACCATAACGATAAAGATTTCAGTTTCTATCTATTGCAGATGCATCTCAATTATCTCTACATATACAATATCGGGTATTAAATCTTTTATTTAAGTTCCTTTGGGCTCATACATATTTCACTCATAAACATGAACTTCATACGGATCCTGCCCCAGTCTCCCCTCAAGATGTATTACAATTATTTCTGTCCGACATATTTTGTGCTAGTGTTCGGAAATACCTGTCTTATGGTGTACATCGAAAGAATTAAGATTTTCGAGAGATACTCGGAGAACTCTACAATATCAATGCTATATCTCATTCGTCTGCGACATCTTACTTTATACGGCTAGTTTTATTTTCTCAAAGCATTTTGTTTTTATTGCATATCTTTACTTATTAATGTTCAAACTTTTGTATGTTAAAACTAAAGTGTGTCGGCGCAGCTTGGCCATTTCCGCCCCTCTACCATGAAAATCAGTCAATCATGATTTAAAAAAAATCTTCTTTTGGTAAAGGTTGAGACTGATGAATTTGAAAATAACTTTTTCAAATATATTTACAAATGAAATCAGGGTTACAAAGTAGGCTCATATTTAAGGTCATTCTGCAATATGTTGTCTGTTGTATTGAAGTTTTGGTAAAATTGCTAAAACAGAAAAATCCTCCATATTCATATGATGATAATTAGTTTTGAATTGTGCTCTGATCAATGAATTGCAAAACAACGAAAGAAAATTTCGCTATTTTAACAAAATGAAATCTTATCAATGTAATCCACCATAAGGAAAGTAACAAAATCGATTACAATTAAAGGTTTTAGGATCACTAGGAATATATTGCTCTGAGGATATTTGGAGATAAACAAATAAGATAGAAGCACTAGGATTTTTGAGGGAGGAGAATACTGATTAGTGTACTTGAGAGTACAGATATTTTAGGTAATTAGAAAAAACTCTGGCTTTATGCAACTGCCACTTACATTCGATATTCACATCGCAATTACTCCATGCTGGTGACAGTAATTTCCTGAAACGTGGATTCAAATTCCTGTGAAGATAAACTGACGACATCCATATATACTAAATCCGAGATTGTTGGGCAACGAACCCAACCCACCTCTTAACGCCCAACCGGGGTACCAGAATAGACCCCTAATCCGGAGATTGAAATTGAAGTCCTTTACAACTGAGAGTATTTGAAATCATGGAGATTTCTGCCAAAATCAGTAAATCACAACTTAGGCGATTCCAGCAATTTTTCTTTTTATTTTACTTGGAATTCAAAATACTGAAAGGAAACAGAAAGAATTGACTCAAAATATTGGTAGTCAAATCTTGCAGTACAGAATCGTTAAAATTTCAGAGATTTAAATGATTACTCACTTTAGGTACGTAAAATGTATAAAATATATTTAAAAAATACAAATGCAATCCGTGATCCCCATATTAATGACGATACCCACCTCAACGCGCATCAAATGACAACTCTAAACTGAAAGTGGTCGTAAGTAAATTTGGTATACAGGGTGTTGAAACAAGATAGGCCGCGCAATAAGAGGCGGTGGTACACATAAAACCTAGAGTTTTGTAATGGCTTGCCGAGTCGGAGATGAAAATACAAAACAGAAGAAATCACGTTTTGTTGATGCTATTTACGAAGGAAACAACATAGTAATAATAAGTAATAAATCTCTTAGGGCACCCTCTTATTACAAAAAAAAATGCACATATGCAGCAGCTCACCTGATGGTTGTTCGTCTCTGCAGATTCTGAAGAAGTCCGGATACAGCAAGGTGACCAGCATCCTCCTTCTGTAGATTCTGTCCTTCCTCGAAAAGTGCACAAATTATGCTTCAAATGTTTTTGGATGCATCATCATATAATAGTGTATTCTGGATTATTGATGCAAATGAATTAAATGTTTCTTTTATTTACGTTATTTTCGGCTTCTAATTTACTCAAAAAAGGTTTTTGTTGTAGAAAATGTTCGAGCCAAAGTTCGTCAACTTAGATACAGGAGAATATTGAGGTAATCCTACAAAAACAGAAACAAAGTTTCCAGTATTTGATAAGTAGCTAACATATTAAATTATTAACACTTATTTCAATTAAGTATTGAGGCAATACATCAGAAAACAATGTCAAACTTTATTCAAAAAAAGCCGTACCTACATATTTATATCTCAACTTATAGTGAAGAATGTGCAGCATGCGTGCGTATGTGTGTTTGACTTGCAGAGGCAAATGCTGGACCTTAGATCTACGAAGTTCTGGTACACAAACAGGTTACAATTAATAAAAACTTTACATGATTAAAAATAATTCTTGAATTAAAAAATTAATTAACCACTTTATATTATAACGAGAATGGCGCACATCGCAGCTATATTCTAAAAATATACAAAACAAACAATAGAAAAAAGTAAAAACGTTAAATCAATAGAAAATTAAAAAAAACAGTAAAAAATGAAAGACTTGAAAAAAAGTTGAAACAGAAGGAAGAAATCAACGATATAACGATACACCTTTTTGCTCGCAAAGCGGCAGCATCCAGTGATTATTGACCATTTACTTTTCACATACTAACTAACCCATCCTGCAGATCATCTATTAATTATGCTAGTCGTTTCGGTAAGTCAAATTCTTGAATTAAAATTTGATGTTGGGCAATCTGAGAAGAACGTATTTACTTTGCTCTCTACCTAAGGTGTTGATATTGTTGAGGGAAAATATCTCAGGTTTAAGTAAAAAATATATCTTTCGAGCGTTTCAGTTTTTAAAAAAATTGATGTTAGTCTCTCAATGTTTACCGTATATTCTGTAATGATCAGAAATGAAATGGAAGAAAACGCAATCCAAATGTGCCATTTTAGAAGAAATATTATACAAGGATTTATATTCACATTTCTCATTTTATTGAAAGACCTTTAAAAAATAACATTCGAATGATTATGTTCTTAAACACAAAACTTATAGTACAGAATGAGCCCCAGTAAATAAGTAAGAGATTCATTGAAAAAGTAGTTAGTAATTCCGCAAGTGCAGAGAATAACACTAAAATAAAAAATTATTTCCGTGGAAGCAAGAGCAGATTAATCAAAACAAATATCGCTCCATGTAAGCTGATTCTTCATAGACATCTGGCTAAATATAAACACAATAATAAAATATCAAAATTATCTCTCCCAATGCTAATTAAAATTAATTAAAATGCTAAAATACTGTCAAATACTTTTATATACTTTTTCAGTTAAAAAGTAAGATTTGTTTAAAAAACATGAGCTATGGCGACTAAAAATTAGATAGCAAACGTATACTAAAACGTATAGTAATATAATAGTATATAGAGTCCAGAATTATAAAATGATTGATTTTAATAGTTCTAGTTTCAGAAGACAAATTTCGATAATCTGTGAAACTATTCCAGGCCCGTGGAATTTCTAGTCAATCATCTTATGTTTTCGATAATAGTGTCTCCTAGGAATCACTGTAATTGCATATTAAGCAGTAACATTGTATCCATCCACTTTAGTGTGGCGCTCAAATGTGGTGGTTGAAACAACACCTTCGTAAAATGGTTTTATTACAACGTTATATATGAAAGGTTTCCATGGATTTAGAACATGCAAAAAAAGAGTATGAGCCTCAGAAAATCTTCTAACCGCAGTGCACACACTCATAAGGGAACTCTGATGCGAGGTCCATGGAAGATTTTTCAACTGATAATCAGTCGTGCCCATCGGCATATGCGCTCGTTGAAGGTCTGATAAATGCAATACTTCTGCAATCCTCTCGAATGAACTAGAGTTTCCTTCCTGTCTCCCACAAACAGTTGTAAGAGTTGTAGATAATGAAAGATGGTGTAGTCGAGTCGCGCAATCGTTACTGTATTCTCTTCGTTGCTTGAATGTAGAGTAATTTACGTGTTCATCTGGAACATGCTAGTCTGAAGAGAGGTCGAGGTCCGGTGTAATTCACTCTTGCACTCATTGTCGTTGAATGTAGGGTGCCTTTGGTTCATCTGAAAACTTGATAGAAGAGAAGAAAGCAGCTGGATGTTCTAGCCTACGAGTAATCTCTCCTGGCATTATCCTCGAATTTGGATGATATTTATTTTAGAGTCATTTTCGAATTATTTTAACAGAAGATGACTCAAAAATCTTATTGTTCCTTTGAGCCCTGAACTGCATGATGGTTCTTCTGCCTCAATTATCTGTCTTTACGATACTTTCTTTATGTTTAATTGGAGATAATTAAGATAGCGAATTCGCTTTTGCATTCACTGCTCGATTTCTCAAACTTTTGGTCAATGGTCTTCATTTTCTTTGGTTTGTCCAAACGTCCTTCCGGCTTAAGAGATTTGAATGTCATCAGTTTCTCATCTGTCATAATCTTGAATTATTTCTAAAGAGTATATTGTTTCTATGTGGACAAGAACTATTATTCTTGATGGAACCCAGACGTTGACTTTCATCATGTTCTTGATATGCTTTCACCATTAAGAAAAAAAAAAGCAAATCTCAGGTTATTGGAAATAATTTGGGTATAAAATTAAATGAATATTTCTTTTAAAAATGACGAGGTGTGCCTTCAAACAGCCTGATGTTAATTACTGGACTACTACTCGCGGACTCCTTTGTTTCGGTTCTCTTGTTACTCAAGTGACTCTTTGTTTCTCAAGCTTCGGATTGTCTTTTGTATGAGTCGTTTTTGCTGAGTTCGCACAAACCTAAAGCAGTGTAAATTTTTTTTTGTTCAAATCTAATGGCATAGAGAACACGAAATGTAAGGCTTTAAATAAACCTTGGTTAAAATTGGCAATCTCTTTCATTGGAGTGCAACCCTTGCATTCATCAAGTCAAATCTGCTAAGCCAGATTTCAGACCGTACAAAATGGTTTATTTAAAAATATAAAATACCTTACATAATCTGATGTTAGCTGTGAAGCAGATGGATGAGAGGAATTTTCAACAACTTACCAAATAGCTGACGTTTCTGAAACATTCGTCGGGAGATGACATTAGAATGGCATGCTGTCTCAAGATGGGAAAGTGATGAAATACAGATAACACCCGTTAATAGTTCACTCGCAATCCTCTTATTTACCGACTAGCAGCCTTTGAAATATTAGATGTAGTCATTTTCAATTAAAATACAAATATTAACTGATGTATGTGATTCCTTCAACAAAGAATTTTTGACCATCAATTGTTATAGATATTTAAGTCGTGTTTTTACCAAATTTATGTTTTGTGTAAATTAAATTCTCAAACTCAATACATATTTTTATATTATAATGTAACTGTGCACGTTTTTTGACATTTACAGAGAGAATTCGCAATTTTTTTGGCGATTTCGTTTCGTGTAAGAAACATTCGTTTGCTTGGAAAAATGTATTTTCAGAGAAATTTCATTTTTGAAGCTATAAGTTATATGCTGTCTAAAAGTTTTGGTTACATGCAAAATGGCGTTCTTAAAGAAGGCTATGCTTTTTCTCTTTTTATGGAGATTGCCACAAAAGGTAATATTGTTAAGAAAAAAATAGATCGAGTTTCGATTCAAGTAGAAAAATTGTTCCATATACGTATCCAATGAAAGAACGGAGTTCTTCGAATATTGCAAAGGAGAGATCATTAATGTTAAGAGAAAATTCTCCAAATCAACAGTTTGTTGCAAAATCATTAAAATGCTCAGTATCAACTATGAACAAAATTATTAACACTAAATTGAATCTTCCATAAAACCAATAAATACATTGAACTTCGTCTTTTTCTATGTCATGTCGCTAAACGCAGAACACGTTGCAGAATTCTTTATGAAAAGTATTTATCCGGACAAAAATGGAATAAATATTGTAAAAGTAGACGATTTACGGCTTTAAAATTAAAATATAAAAATAGTTCTCAACTTTTCAATTCCGATTTTAAGTCTTCAAACTTCATTTTGTAATTGAATTAATTTTTTTTCAAGCGCATTACCTGTAAGTATTCTAATAATTCTTAGCAAAAGTTAACCTTTGGAAAGCGTTTCTGTTCAATCTGTTTCTTCCGCAGAAAGGCTAATTTACATTTTTTACAGCATATAATTTCTTTAAAGTAAGCATATTATTTCTGTTTAGGTACTCTTGAATTAAATGACAAACTTTCCAAATTTTTATTAAAAAAAATCAGAGATAAAAATGACAATAGTTGCAGAAAAGAAAATTCAAATATTTATTTATAGTGACAATTTAACATCTGGTTACAAATTTTAATATATATTTGAAGTTAATTTACTACGCACTAATTGGCTTGATTTTGTGTTGCTCTCCTCTACTTACAGTTTGTACATTAACTTTTGAATCATCTTTCATTTAATAACATACGAAGCATGACATTTCGACACAAATGTAGAGTAGAGGTGTTTTGCTAACCCTTTCACAATGGTGGTTCGCTCCTCTGTAAAGCAGCCACTGCGTACTAGCGTTCCTTAAACATCGGTAGACTATCGATACTATGGAAGCCAAATCGATAGTATCGGATTTCCTGAACTATCGACTGAAACAATCGATGGTATCGACTTTCTCAAAACTATCGATAATATCGATAGGCGCATATTCAGTCGATAGTTTTAAAACTATCGATACTTTCAAAACTATAGACTGAAAAAATCGACTGGAATAACAGCTTACCAGCACAAGATATTGCACGGTATCTTCACGATGTTGTTCGATGTTCTACGATATACTTCCGTAAAACTATCGCGAAAATAATGTCGAGTATTTTGTGCGATTAGGGCATCTATCGATTGTTCAGACGATAGTTTGAGTATCGATCGCACTAGCGATAGTTGAACTATCGATGTTTAAGGAACAATACTGTGTACATATTGCGTGTAAACAGTCTTGGACGTTTGGATTTACGTCTTACGACTGAAAACGCCACATTGATATGCTTTTGGAAGAAAAGGGGCTTTTATAATTTCTACACGAAAAGTAATTAAAATAATTAAAAAATTATTAATATATATAAAATGAATATTAATTACCTGTTCATCTGGAAAAATGCTAGTAGAACAGAGAGAAGGTCCGGTAGTCGTGTAATCTCCACTGGCATTCTCATCGTCGCTTGAATGCAGGGTAATTATCAGTTCATCTGAAATCGTGATGATAGAAGAGGAGAAAGAAGCTGAAATTGCTTTGCCACGCTCGGATTTCAAACTTTTTGGTTCAAGGATGCTCTCATTCTCTTTGGTTTGTCCTAACCGTCCATCCGGGCTTGTGGAGAATGTTCATCAGATTCTCATCTGTCGTATAATCTTACATTATTTCTGAAGAAAGAAGGCTGGGTTCTATGGACATAGAAATATTATTCTTGATGAAACCCAGACGCTGATTATCCATGTCTTGATATGCTTTCACCTATTAAGAAAAAAAAGGAAAATTCAGGTTATTGGAAATAAATTGGGTATAAAATTAAATGAATATTTCTTTCAAAAAATTGACGAGAGGCTGTCTTTTTCAAACAGCTTCTGATGTTAAAAACGTAGGACTACTTTACTCGCGTGACTCTTTTGTTTTTCGGTATCTCTTTGTTATTCGCGACTCTCTTTTGTTTCTCGAAGCTTTTCGGATTGTCTTTGTTACTCCCGATTCTCTTTTGTTTCTAGAAGTTACTCTCAATTCTCTCTTCTTTCTCTGAAATACTAATGTATGGAAAATTGTCGAAATGAAATGAAACTAAGGTTACAATAATTTTTTTTTTTTATTTCTTAATAAAATATATTACAATGTCAATTCTTTTGTTTTTAATTTTTCAATCGTGCGTGAATATGTTACAATTCTGTGTAGGATCGGTCGATGATATGAAAATTCACATACATAATTTAGTAATTTGGGACTAATGTTTCTTCTTAAAGTTGAATCAATATATGCATTCCCCAGAGAACTAGTATAATTTGTTGGCACAATGTTGAAATCAAAATGCTTCTTCATGTTTGCCAAACTTTTCGACTCAGTAATCGCCGAACTGCTGTTCCGATTTTCAAAATTGTTTTTGTGACTTCTGTTGTTAGCCTTTATCTCTGAATTAGTTAGTTAGACATTAGTTATTTTTTTAAATATGTAGTTACCGATATATAGAGCATCTCCCATACAAATTGTTTTTGTGGCGTTTTGGCTTGTGAATCAAATTCTTTTTCTGAGACCCCAATGGGTAGAACGTAGTCCTACGTTAAAAGTGCGCTTTGAGTTTAGTTATGTTACGCAGTAAAATAAATCGCGCATGCATTTGAAACCTTTTCATGCTGCCTCAATATGTGCAAATTCAGCAAATACTTACAAATTTGGTTTCTAGACCAACTACGAAGTTTCATATTCCTAGTTTATCACGATGAAAGGCACACGAATAAATAGCCAGATCGAGGAGCATCTTTCTCATAGACATGGTTCAAAACTTAACCCTGTCGTACCATTCTGGTGAGGAGATGATATACTTAAATTCATGCATTTCGCTTGTTACGATTTTGAGTTATGTTCACATGTGTGAATATGTAAAGCGACAAACGGTCAAAACTTTTGCGGATTTGCTCCAAAATTTAATGTACATTTGTAATTTTAGTAATTAAATTACATGGTTAACCCTTTGTGGACAGGTAACTTTTTGGAACAAATAGATCAGGTTGGCGCACTTTATACGCCATCCCATTTCTTCCATCTCTGTGCTTATTTAATAACAAAGAACTTTATTTTTTATAGTGTAATATGATTAGGGGTTTGAATGGATGCATAATATGCACATTTGCGTGCGAATTTGAGCAGCTATCCACTTTGTTAATTGGATTTCTTAAGCCTCAATTTTGAAATCAGTGAACTGTGGCCACATTATACGCCGACCTGTCCGCAAAGGGTTAAACAAATTTTATTAAGGGTTATAAGGGTTTTAATAGATTTTATTTAAGGGTTAAACAAAATTTATTCTCAGTCGTAGTGTTTTAATGCACACCAGCGACCAAAGATGTAGCTTTCCACAGAAAGGATTTCGTCGAAGGTGTGATAGACATCAAGAATTTTTGTGTAAGGACAACATGCCAAATTTTCATCTGTCTAGCTTGTTACATATTTGTGTCCTCTTTTAACCAACGGTCAATTCCTAAAGTGTTTTCAGGCTCTGGCAGGTCTAAACAGTGGAGATTCATCAATATCTCGATATTTACATTTTTGAGGTTAGGTTATATTAACGTTCAGTTTTTGAAACAACACGAGGGCTGTTTTAGGGACAGACCTCCTAATTTTGAACAACGGTCAGATGACGAGGACTACACCTGAGTTGTCGCCCCCTCTCCAAACTTCCGCGCCACGCCAACGGGAGGGCGTTTGGTCACTATGTATTATTTGGCGTGCAGCAGGTCCCATACACGGCGGATCGTCGGTGGAATCGGGTTTCGAACTTGCAACCCTCCGTTCACGGGGTCGGGACCTTGCCACTAAGCCACCGCCGCCTATTTATTTTTTTGAAGACTATAATACTAACTCTCTTCATACTTACTATTAAGGTGAGCAACAGTCCTCCTTCAGGGAGGACAGTTCTCTTTTCGTAAGTTAGGTCCTTCCTCGAAAAGTGCACAATAAATTATGCAACAAATGTTTTTTCCTGCATTTTTCATATTATTGTGTATTCTGTGTTATTGTTGTAATGAATTAAATGTTTCTTTTATTTAAGATATTTTTTAGCTTCAATTTATTTGTGTCCTCCTTCTCTTCGAGCTAAGTTGAAGTGCCTTGTGCCGGTTTAGAAAATATATAGTAAAATATTCTTCAAGATTAACAATATTGCATACTAACCCAAAATATAATTTTAATGTTGTACGGTATTAAAACAAAAACATTTTTTAAGATTCAAATGAGTTGGAACTTTTAAAAATCAGTTTCATATTATAATATAATTTATATTTTGGTAACCTCGCACCTTCGACCGAAATTAAATCCGAATTATCAATTGCATTCACCTTGTATAAGGTATTTGCCTGCTGAATATTAGACGACGAATTTGATGCGTAACCTCTTCTGAACTTTTCAGAAAAGGAACAAATCTTTATTTGGTTTCTGAACACATCTTAAGCGGGTGTTTTCTCCCCAAACTCTCACCATATAGAGGGCGAATTTTTTGCAATTCGCGCGCAAAATTGCCAAATTTCAAAATTGCATTTGCATCCAATATACACAAAACGAGTTTAGTTGTTTCTCGCTGAAGAAGTGTTAAAATAATGATGGTATTGTTTATTTCCGTAACCTATAATAAATAGAAGCTTCTGGATTTCTCTTGCACCTCTTTCGCGTACATGCACGTGACCAAAAGTATACCTATGAAAGCAACACCGCATCTAAGAAGAGACGAGCGTTACTAAGCGACGATTATTATCATGGTGATATAAATAATTCGAAAGTAGTTCCTAATATAGAAAAACAGCCAAACTGGTAAGTACTTTAATTTCCAAAACTCGGAAAACTAACTGTAGAAATTAAACAATTTTTGCCGAAGACAATCATCGCAAGCGATTGCGTTTCTCTCATTTGTTCACATCATGCAACACCTAAATTCAAACTATATCTATAGAAAACATTTGCCATCATTTTATGGCCAAGCACTTTCAATTTGAATGGATTAGGCATTAATGCCGGAATTGAAATCTCATATTAGAGGTATTCTCGGCACATCCTTCAAATGAAGGTTTAATTGTATAAAGTTCTCCTCACTTAAAATGCATCCATCAACTGAAGAATAGGATGATTTTGATATCATTTGATATCATGGTTTTAATACGGGTTAACTAGGTCACTTCGGTTCAGGTTTTTAAAAAAAGTATTTCAAGCACAAGTCATCTTGTACGAGTTCGCATAAATCCTATAGAAGAGTAACATTGTGTTCAAATCTAATAGCAATAGATACCACGAAATGTAAAGCTTTTAAAATACACTTTGTTTAAAATTAGAAAATTTCATTGGACTGCAACCCTTGCATTCATCAAGTCAAATCTGCTGCGTCAGATTTCAGACCGTTCAAAATAGTTTTTAAAAATATAATAAACCTTACATAACTGATTGGGAGATGCCATTAGAATGGCATGTTGTCTCAAGATGGGAAAGTCATGAAATACATCTAACACCCGTTAATAGTTCACTCGCAATCCTCTTATTTACCGACTAGCTGCCTTTGGAATATTAAATGTGGTCATTTTCAATTAAAATACAAATATTAACTGATGTATGTCATTCCTTCAACAAAGAATTTTTGACCATCAATTGTTATAGATATTCAAGTCGTGTTTTTTACCAAATCTATGTTTTGTGTAAATTAAATTCCCAAACTCAATATATATTTTTATATTATAATGTAACTGTGCACGTTTTTTTGACATTTACAGAGGGAATTCGCAAATTGTTTTGGCGATTTCGTTTCGCTGTAAGAAACATTCGTTTGCTTGGAAAAATTTATTTTCAGAGAAATTTCATTTTTGAAGCTATAAGTTATATGCTGCATAAAAATTTTGGTTACATGCAAAATGGCGTTTTTAAAGAGGCTATTGATGGAAGGCTTTGTTTTTGCTCTTTCCCCGAAGATAGTTAACCTTATTCAGTTATTTCAAGACGCTGGGAAAGCCATGCTTTATTCATAGTTAAACCGCAATAGGTAATATTGCTAATAAAAAGATGATTCAAGTTTCGATTCAAGTAGAAAAATTGTTCCATATATGAATCCAATAAAAAACTGAGTTTTTCTAATATTGCAAAGGAGATATCATTAATGTTAAGAGAAAATCCTCCAAGTCAACGGTTTGTTGCAAAATCATTAAAATGCTCAGTATCAATTATAAACATAATTATTAACACTGAAATGAACCTTTCAAAAAGGCCAAAAAATACATTGTTCTTCGTCTTTTTCCACGTCATGTCGCTGAAAGCAGAATACGCTGAAGAATTCTTTATGAAAACCATTTATCCGGACAAAAATGGAATAAATATTGTAAAAATAAACGATTTTCTACTTTAAAATCAAAATATAAAAATAGTTCTCAATTTTTTAATTCCGATTTTACATCTTCTAACTTCAATTTCTAATTGATTTAAATTTTTTTCAAGCGCATTATCTGTAAGTATTCTAATAATTTTTAGAAAGAGTTAACCTTCGGAATGCTTTTCTGTTCAATCTCTTTCTTCCGAAGAAAGGCAAATTTGCATTTAAAAAAAATATAATTTCTTTAAGGTAAGCATATTATTTCAATGACATGCCGTTGCATACAATAAAATTCAAATATTTATTTATAGTGACAATTTAACATCTACTTACGAATTTTAATGCACATTTGAAGTTAATTTACTACGCATTAATTGGCTTGATTTTGTGTTGCTCTCCTCTGCTTACAGTTTGTACATTAAATTTTGAATCATCTTTCATTTTGTAACATACGAAACGTGACATTTCGACACAAATGCAGAGTAGACGTGTTTTGCTAACCTTTTCACTACGGTGGTTCGCTCCTCTGTAACGCAGCCACTGTGTACTAGCGTTCCTTAAACATCGATAGATTATTGATACTATCGAAGCCAAGTCGATAGTGTCGGTTTTCCGGAAGTATCGACTGAAACAATCGATGGTATCGACTTTCTCCCGGGCAATACTATCGATAGGCACATATTCCATCGATAGTTTTAAAACTATCGATACTTTCAAAACGATGGACTGCAAAAAATCGACTGGAACTATCGATAGTTTCTAAACTATCGATTGTAATAACACCCTATCAGCACAAGATATTGCACGATATCTCTACGATGTTTATCGATATTCTGAATGTCGTACAATATCGTAAAGATATAGCGAAAATATTTTGTGCTATTAGGGCATCTATCGATGGTATAGTGGATGGTTTGGGTATCAACTGCACTTCTATAGTTCAACTATCGATGTTTAAGGAACACTGCTGTGTACATATTGCGTGTAAAAAATCTTGGACGTTTGGGTTTACGTCTTATGACTGAAAAACGCCACATTGTCATGCTCTTGGAAGAAGAGGCTTTTATAATTTCTAGCACGAACAATAATTAAAAAATTATCAATATGTATAAAATGAAGATTAAATAATGATTAATTAATCTTCGAGTGAATGCCGTAGGCTATAGCTTGCGTTCGTATCTGCGGATTGCTTTGTGGAGCCTAAGCTGGCGTTAGGAGGGAAAGGGTTAATAAAAGTTTGCTGGCTTTTTAAAACAGAATTAACATTTTTAAATTTTCCAGATTATTTTAAATATGTCTGGAAAGGTAATTCTAAAAATATCTTCACCCTATTTCCAGAAATTTAAATTTTATTTATGATCAAATGTTACTTCTTTGAAGTGCTTATCGGTCATTTTGACCATTAGAATGTTTAGTGCTCATGCAATAAAACGATGTTTTGGTAAGACGGTTAGCCTAATAACCGGAACCCTAATTTAAAATAATAACATTCCTGTTTATACACGAGTGAAATAAGATAACCAAAAAATATTCACCACATTATTCCTGTAACCTGTTCTTCTGTATGCAGGGTGCATTCCTGATGAAAATCGTAACACGTTCGCAAATAGTAAAAAGAAAATACCACAAAATGAAAATACTGAAAAAACGAGTTAGGGCTTACTTTAAAATACATAATTTCAAAAATCAATGGTTATATAGAGTTGAATGCATCTAAATTGCAAATTAATATGACTTATAAATTTAAATGCATTCATATTAATTTGCAACACCACACATATTTTATTTTGCATATTAATAATTCATTTTTGAAAATGAATCGTAAAATATTCACTTCTGCGATTAAGGTGTGGTAGAAGGAACAGAATCTAGAAATATTCCTCATAGAACATTGTGCCAGCAAATGTAGGCAAGAATCAGAAATCAATCAGCTGTTATTAGATAAAATCGCAGAAAGACAGGACTTCCTAGCATCCTAGATATATTATCTCTGTGGCTAATTTCCAACTATTTTTCTTCAACTACTATTGGAACTAACGCTTTATTTGTTCAAAAATTGTTAGATTCACGGTGCTATTTTACCTCTTAACATTTGGGTCAATAATATCGGGATATCTATATTTTGCAAGATTAAGAATCGCGTTTATTTTCTGTAAAATAACGCAGTGTAGTTTCTACATACTAAATCAAAAAGGATTATTACGTTCATAAGGATTATTCGAAGTCATGAAAGAGGATTGGGTAATCTTTTGATAAAATCTTATCCAAATAAAGAGTTTAAATAAATATCCAACATTTTGCTTACCTTAATTCAAGCAGATTTTGAAAGATGTTGGACCTTTTCAGTTGTACCCTCAATCTCTACATTCAGTTTATTTAAACAACTCTAAATGTAACAATGCCACCAAATTTATAGTGCGATTAAAAATATTCAGTTATGAGTTTGTGTGCATTTTATCAAACCGATGCCTGTAACAAATATTTTTGTACTTTGGGATATTTCAAACATTACATATGCAATATCCGTATTATCTAACGTTATTGCGTCTTTTAATACATCATCAATCTCAGTCAAATAATTCACATTTTCTAACAATGTTGAAACTATATTACCTTTCCATGCATGTGAGTTCAAATTCTTATGAATTAAATCATTTACTTAAAAACTTTCTTCGGCTCCAGTTAATATTAAATTTTCCGGTTGTACTATGAATATCTTAACACTCAGTTTTTTTTAGAAATCTTTAGATGTAGAGTGTTATCTAATGACTTGTACGATTAAAAAAATCAGTTATATCTTTCAGTGCATTTTATCAAACTGTTACCAGGAAACAATATTTTAATACTTCGGACTATCAGTTAAATGATGAGATATTTGCAACATTATATATGGAACGCCCGTAATCTCTAATAGTATCTCGTTTTTTAAGACATCGATATCAGTCAGACATTTCACATATTCAAATGCATTACACGTTGCCGTCATCTGTTGTCTCCACGCATGCGGGTTCAAATTCTTATAAGAAAAATTAACTATGTCCATATACTTTGGTCAACCACTGAAATAATCATTCAGTCCAAATATGAGCCATATTAAATCTTTCATGTTAACACGTTTTACTATTCTACAAAGGACAAATTCCATTCAAACAATTTCAAATGGGTCAAAAATGTCTCCATTAAAGCTTTTAAAAAGGAATTTATCCCATGATCAAGAATTATTTAACCATCAAATTTAAAGATGCTTTATAATTTGGATATTTATAGTTTGTCTTTTCACTCCTAATAAGAAATTAAATGATAAATGATATACATTTGCATTTCTAAATCCTTTTTGTCTTCTAAATTACTTATTACTAATAAACTGATTTAATTACAGATTATTTTAACACCAAGTTTGGGTTAATTCAATGCATCGAATCGGATACATGATTGTTTGCGAAGAGGTTCAATCTTTACGGGGTCTATTCTGGTACCCCCGGTTGGGTTGGGAGTTGGGTTTCACACGTTAACAACGGAACCCAACCCAACCGGGGGTACCAGAATAGAATCCCAAGTTAAGAAATATTGTTTCTAACTTCTTTTATGCATTATCTGTGTTCGATAGAGGGTTTGTAATATGGATGATCTAAGCTTAACTTGCTATCCCTTTTACAAAAAAAGAGTGGAAAGAATAAATAATTAGAATCCTTTCCCGATTTTTTAAATCGAAAAATATTTGATTCTTAAAATTCGAGAGACACATAATTTGTAATAATGACTAACGTGTAAAATTATTACATGAATTTACTTTCATGACAAGACCTACATTGGTCTGTATAGGACTATATAAAAGAGTAATCTCAGAACATCATGCTGAAATATCTCTTTTGTAGATTCGATTCAAGAACTTTATTTAAATTAAACTCATCTCATCACATCACATCATACAAGGGAAGGAACATTAAAATGATTAAGTAATCAAAACGTAGCTTCATGGTCAAAGCATAATGGATTCTCAAGGGGTCAACACGAAGATATAAATGCTATTCTGGTGAGTGTTAAATAGAATTGTAATATGATGTTTGTTCGCCTTAGTTTAATGTTAATGTTTGGAAAGTGTGTGTTCCCTATTAGCACATTATATTATACGATATCTCCACGACGTTCTCCAGTATTTTGAATGCCGCGCAATATTGTGAAGATATCGTAACAATATTATACAGCATCTTGTGCTATTAGGGTTGACTCGGGATCAGTCCATTTGAGCGCATCCCAAATGGAAGAGATCATCATTTACAAAAAACAAATACAAACAATCCTCAAATATCATGACGATACATTGAGTGTAAGCAATCATCTCTCGTAGCAAAGAAGTATCATATTTTGTAAGGTACGCGGAATGTGATAGAAGCTAACGCAATATGGAAAGTGATATCTCTATAGATATAAGACACATAATCGCGGCAAATAAATACATAATTGAGAAATTCACTAATATTGGAAACATTTTAACAGGATTTCGAATCATATTCTTGAAATAAAGACCGAATGTGTTGGCACAGGAGAGTTTAACATGTTTTCGGAGCGTTGGTATAATTAACCGTTTCCAGGCCAATGTTTTCAAATCAGAAAAAAAGAATTGAAAATTCATTTCAAAATAAAATATCATTCATGTTGTTTTCAAACAATTGCTGATTGTGGTTGACATAAAGATTGACTTTTTTGATATAGAAATAATTATTTAGATATAAAATGGCCACCGTGCAGAAATTTTTAAAAATTGGCTTTTTTTCCACATTTCAATCTCTATGTAGCATAAAAATTCCTGGAAAATTAAAAATCGAT